>JANHFP010000888.1:184726-195050 GCA_032468135.1 Calamaria suluensis | reverse complement strand
TTTTAAATTGATCAGTGTATATATTGTATTTTAACTTGTTTTGGCTGTACACCGCCCCGAGTCCGTGGGGAGAGGGGTGGTATATAAGTTTAATAAATAAATAAATAAATAAATTTTGCTTCTCATTCAAGAAGCTTCTTCAACTCTGACTGGGTGGTGGGGAATGGAAGGACCATCCGGTCAGAGCTGAAGAAGCTTCTCAGATGAGAAGCAAAATGTCTTCAAAGGAAAAAAAAAACACCACGAAGTCCAGTTGTCTCTTGAAAAAAAAAGCACCTTTGGGACAACCATGACCTGGATGACTAAGAATCTCCATAGACATATACAATGCATGGGTGCTTTGACTGAACTGTGTTCTCCAACTTCCAATCCTGTTGATCAGGATAGGTTTTTGTTCTTCATTTGTCAAACTACGAACATGAGACCCAGATCTGGAAAGCTCCTCCAAAAGCAAAGCTTGGCTATACATCACTGAGCAACAAGTTAATTAATTTAAGGTATTTCTTGGCCAATTCTTAACATCCCAAGCCATCCCATTATATAATACAGTTCGACGCCATAAAAGCATAGTAATCGGTTACAAAATTGTATAGTAGAAAGACTGAAGCAGTAATAAAATCCACAAATTCAGAAACAGCACTCACATAACAATTGAGTGTCAGTCTGGATTGCCTATAGGTAATTTAGCTAGCTGGCAGATACAGAAGATAAGAAATCCCTGAACACGGAGAAATAAATTCTTCAGAAGCCCCACAGAGCCATCATGTCAAAACCAACCTAAACCAAAACTCTCCTTTGTGATTTAAAATGTGTGAACCAGTAATAAATGGGTTCAACCTCAAAAAGAGCTAATGTAAATTGTGGGCCTTATTTTGAACTAATATACATTCTTCAGAGTGTCCCCGGACTGCCAGAATATAAAGAAACAGGCCCTTTAAAAAAAAAACAAAAAAAAACAGGCAACCATACCATTAATCACTGCAACATTAATCCATTGTGGTAGGATAGGGGACTGTGGACCTTGCATAGAAATGAATTGCCTACTGCTTGCTTAAAGAAAGCAACTTGGATTTCAACTTCCTGACTTTAAGAAGAACAGGCAGAATCTAAGAGCCCGTTAGGCAATAGCATGTAAATTCTTGCAAATAGTGTGAGCAGATGACAAACATTCCTTTACTTTTATGAAGCCCTCTGCCTCAGTGGTATTTCATTTAATAAAAAAATGACTTGACATTTTGTGAAGGAAAAAAAAAGCAAGCAAAACAAATACATATAAATTGTTTGGTTTTGTTTTCTAAAAGCTGTTTTTTTTAAAATAAAAGAAGGTAATTATGAAGTGTGTAATTCCCTGAAGTATTTTAAATGTATATTTCCATGTGCTGCCTGGAAATCTTTGGAGGAAATTAATAGTGGGAGTATATGTGAGTTTAAGTGTTTTGGGACTAAGAATATAGACAGGTTTCATAATCACATCTGGATTAAGAGGCAGATCACTATCATATTTATTTCTCATTCTTGAATGCAGGTATAGAGATATTGGTAGTCCTTATAGAAGGCTAAGAACCATGATGCTAAGTATCATGATGCAGGTGGGATTCAATTGTTTAAAAACTACTGGTTCTGTGGGTGGGCATGGCAGGGGAAGGATACTGTACAATCACCATTCCCTCCCCACTCCAGGGGAAGGTTACTGCAAAATCTCCATTTTCTCCCGATCAGCTGGGACTCAGGAGGCAGAGAATAGATGGGGCGGTGCCAGTCAGTGGTGGTATTTACTGGTTCTCTGAACTACTCAAAATTTCTGATACCGATTCACCAGAATTGGTCAGAACCTGCTGAACCCCACCTCTGATGAAGGTCTCCAGCATAACATTTTCTATCTCTAAATCTTAGTCAAGTTATAGAAGATTTAAATTAGGCTTTCTATATGCTGTACTGTAGAGGGACACGGTGGCTCAGAAGGTAAGACAACTACACTTGTCAATTGGAAGGTTGGCAGTTCAGCAGTTCGAATGGGGTGAGCTTCTGTTATTTGTCCCAGCTTCTGCCAACCTAGCAGTTTTGAAAGCACATAAAAATGCAAGTAGAAAAAATAGGGACTACCTTTGGTGGGAAGGTAACAACATTCCATGCTTTAGTCATGCCAGCCACATGACCACGGAGACATCTTTGGACAGCACTGGCTCTTTGGCTTTGAAACAGAGATGAGCACCACCCCATAGAATCGGAAACGACTAGCACATATGTGTGAGGGAAACCTTATGCTGTACTATGGAATAAATCAGTTAAAATAAACTGTAATTAGAGGCCTATCAATGTCTTACTTGTTCCTTGTAGTTCTTTGCTGTTGAGAAGATGTTTAGAAGATCTTGAAGTACAGCAATCCATTCAGGACTTCTTAATCTCTGTATTGAAACTAATTATTATTATTGGAAGTTGGCTTGGCTGCTTTTATATGAACAAATGAAGAGTAATAGACAGGGGTGAAATCCAGCAGGTTCTGACAGGTTCTGGGGAATCAGTAGCGGAAATTTTGAGCAGCTTGGAGAACCGGTAGCAGAAATTTTGAGTAGTTCTGAAAACCAGCAAATACCACCTCTGGCTGGCCCCAGAGTGGGGAGGGAATGGGGATTTTGCAGTATCCTTCCCCTGGAGTTGGATGGGAATGGGGATTTTGCAGTATCCTTCCTCTGCCACACCCGTCAAGCCACACCGTACCCACCAAGCCATGCCCACAGAATCAGTAGTAAAACAAATTAGATTTCATTCACACTGATATCAAACCTTTTTAAGACTTGGAAACCAAGCAAGGAGGACTCTCTGGACTCAATTTTTGATAATTTATTGTGTAACGTTATCTTTTTTCCTCCGTTATGTTGTCAGTTAGGGTCAGTGACCTAGTAAATGGAATGTGTGAGAAACGCATACTGAAAATAACTGTTGAGATTATATTTTAACTGATTAATTTTATTAATCTGAAAAAAGAATAAAGATCCAACTAGCCATTTCAAACACTGATTCATAGTTTGACCTTGTCTATCTGTGGATGTTTCATTACCTTCATTACTCCTTCTCCAGCCTCAGGAAAGGAATTGAACTGATATAAGATGACGATATTGGTTCTAATAAGAGGAATTTGAGACAATAATAACTTGTTCTGTAGGCATACAATCCCTCCAAAAAGAAGAAGGAAGGGTAGATCAATCAAGAATGATAAGGATATTGCTCCTGCTACTATTACTACTACTAAGATCAGCTTTCCTTGCTGAAGTGCTTTCTAGCATTTCAGATTTATCACCTTGATACAAAGGTATATTGCATAAAAAACAGCAACATAAAATGCCCCCCAACATATGACTTGTCAGTACACAAAAAATAATATTTCAAATGTTTCCAATTAAAACCAGATGTTTTGACATATGGAAATGAAATGTTCACTTTGGATTGTTGATGACATGCAACATTTCTTTTCAATATGTTGATTCAAATGACAGATCAACTTTTAGCATCAAAATTGATATATTAATGACAATTGTTGAGTCATCTGCCATTTGAATGTTATTTGGTTTTGTGACTCAATGTTTGAACCAATATTTAAAAAATAGGAGCATTCTTTGGAAATGCACCCTTTGTGGAGTAGTTAAATTTAACAGAACAGCTACCTAGCCCTTCTTCATTTTCATGGTTGTTATTTAATCAATAGTCTATTCAACCACAGGTATACATAAAGCACCTACTTACAGTATGTAGAAGGAAAAACAGAATATTCTGTTTTATATTAATAGCAACAGCAATAGCACTTAGACTTATATACAGCTTCATAGTACTTACAGTATATTACAGAGAGGACCCAACAATCTGGCTCCTCATTTTACCGACCTCGGAAGGATGGAAGGCTGAGTCAACCTTGAGGCTGGTGAGATTTGAAGTGCCACATTGCAGGCAGCCATAAGTCAGGGAAAGAAGGAAGGAAGGAAGGAAGGAAGGAAGGAAGGAAGGAAGGAAGGAAGGAAGGAAGGAGGTTCCCCTCTCATTTAGTGATCTCATTGTGGGGTGATTGATCATCTAGGGATGCCTCTTTTCACTTTTTCTTCTCCTTATCAAAACTAGTGTTTCTCCAACTCCAACGGCACAAAGCAAAGCTGTGCAGTGTTTCTATCATGCTTCACTTCACTGTAGACAATCCTTCCATCCTCCCGAGAGGTTGCTAGCGCATATTCTTGCAGGCATCTCTACCCTGTTGAAAACAACAACAACAACCCTATGAGGACAATTGAGCTGAGTGTACTCATTCAATTCACTGAGTTTCCATGCTTGACGATGATCTTGAACTTGGAACACCACCCCACTCCTGGTGGAATATGATAGCCACACTGTGTGGCAGAATACAGTAATTGGATACAGCGCAGGGACAGAGAACACCACTTGCGTGTCAGTGGTTAACCTTTTATTTTCTATCCTCTCTGGGTAGATCAAGATAGACAAGCTGCTGTCCAGGTAGTGGGCTAGAAGCATTAATGGACTAATTGGCATAGGGCAATATCCTATAGTTCTAAGGGAAGGGAGAGGAGGTGAGGTGGTTGCGAGAGGTGCTTTATTTGTCTCTTCAGTTGTACCTGTTGCTGACAGTTCCAGGCCTCCTATGAGGCAGAGAGGAAAAGAGGCAGGTCCCAAGGAAGGGGTCAGAAAGGTAGGTGGGAAGTGCATCATTCTATCCAGCTGCACCACTATTATTGCTGTTCAGTTGCTAAGTTGTGCTCACCTCTTCATAACACCGTGGACCACAGCCTGCCAGTGCTCCACTGTCTCCCAGAGTTTGCTCAGATTCAATATTGTTTACATTGATGACACTATCCAACCATTTCATCTTCTGCTTCGTTTTCATCTCATCTCATCCTCCTTTTGCCTTCACTCTTTCCCAGCATCAGGGTCCTTTCCAATGACTCTTCTCTTCTCATTGTTAGTGTTGTGATTACTAATGAGTTGGTTGTTTCTTTAAGTCTTTACAGGAGTATATTAACCAGTAATTACTTTAACTACATGGTGGGTAATTGCAGGCTGATGGGAGAGAATATAAGGGTGTGGAGATCCTGGTTAAAATCTCTTGCTGACTCTTGCTTACTTGCTGCTCTCTCTCTCTCTCTCTCTGACAAACATTCATATGTTGTAGCTTTACATACTATATTGATGTATACTGCATTGATGGTAAGGAAATGAACTGGAATGTATTGCGCCTATCGTCTATTGTATATATATTGTAAATATATAAACTATATACTTTGTATTCATGTGGTACTCATTTCACGTATGCTGATATCTTATGCACGAATTCCCTACGCACAATCTTTGTAACCAGGGATTGCTCGCTAGAACCCAACACTCCTTTGGTGGCCAAAGTATTTGAGCTTCAGCTTCAGTGTCTGCCTTCCAAAGAACAATCAGGATTTATTTCTTTTAGGATTAATTACCTGATTCAATCTCTTTGCTTAGCAATACTAGAATGCTGTTTTCTCCAGATGGGAAAAAAAAACAACAACTCATCCTCGGGATAGGTCCTGCAGAGTTAATCTTGTGATAACCCTCCTGGTACCCTGCAGACTGTTGGATATGCTGGTGCAGATGCCAGGAATAGGTGGCATATGCATTAGGAGGAAGACGTGGTGAAATCCATCTTTTTAACTACCTATGTGGGCATGGCTTGGTGGGTGTGGTAGGGGCAGGATACTGCAATATCCCCATTCCTATCCCACTCTGGGGTCAGCCAGAGGTGGCATTTGCCGGTTCTCCAAACTGCTCAAAATTTCCACTACCGGTTCTCCAGAACCTGCCAGAACCTGCTGGATTTCACCCCTGGGTGGGAGGGACTACAGGGGATGGCTTTAAGGGAGATAGGAAAGGGTACAACAAAGAACTGTGAATTGTAATTAAGGAAGCAGGAGAAGTAAAAAACAAACAAACACTGAAAGTTCTCTACATTGTTTTGAGCTGGATTTTTCCCCCTTGTATTTTTCTTATGACCATGGAGACGTCTTCAGACAGTGCTGGCTCTTCGGCTTTCAAATGAAGGTGAGCACAGGAAACAACAAGCACATATGTGCGAGGGGAACCTTTACCTTACTATTTTTCTTAAGTTCCAACTCAGGAGAAACTCTGTGCTGTTCGATTTGATTGGTGGAATATTTTGCCCAGGTGGCACAAGAGGATTGAGTCGGCACCCTGACTTCTTCATTCAGCTGGATGTCTCCACACTATGAATAACCATCAGTTGTTTTGTTTCTTTAACTTTGGGTCTTCATTATATCTCTAAACAGGTGTTATATTCTGATACATATTGCTTCCAATATGCAATCTACCACTTGATCGGATTACTTTATAAATAGGACCAGAAACTGCTGATATTGGCTGCCGGCTATCTGAATAACAAGATAAAATGGATGGTTTCCTTACACTTTGATTAGATTTTGTGTCAGTCCTTACAGTGACAGATTTACAAAAAAAAAAAAAGTAATAAAAAGACAATGTAATTTAAGAATCAATAACGTGTTCTGTGGCAGCGGCCCTGCTCAACATTTTGCAAAGCTGGGAACACTGCGCTGTAATGCCGAATGCTCCTTTGTCAGTCTTCCCTTCAATTTATTAACTTTTAAGCAGATTTCTTGGAAATGTTTACCTTGGAAAAACTATGGCAACCTCTCTCGTGAACCGATTTCCTTTGCACAATGTGCTTATTGCTCTTAGGATACCAGAACAAATCGGACCATTATGGATAGGATAGGAGGGGACAGGGAGTTCTAGGAGACAAACCCATTTCTTTTAGCAACCACCTTTTCCTACATTTGTGCAATAATTGGCAAATGTCTCTGGGGATTCTCAGTCATCCAGGTCATGGTTGTCTCAAAGGTGCTTTTTCAAGAGGCAGTTGAACTTCCTTTGTTTTTCCTTGAGGGTGTTTTGCTTCTCATGCAAGAAGCTTCTTCAGTTCTGAAGTATCAGCTCAGTTAGAACCAGAGGTGGGATTCAGCCAGTTCCATCCAGTTTGAGTGAACAGGTAGTGGTGACTGCATGAGGCTCCACCCACCCGTCTGGATGTAGTGGCGAGCAAAGAACATGCACAGAAGGACGTGCGCATGTGCAAAGGAGCTCATGTCAGCGTAGTGAGCAAGTGAACACACACTCACATTTCCGAACTAGTAGGGAAGGTAAGTGAATCCCACCTCTGGTAAGAACTGCAGAAGCTTTTTGGATGAGAAGTGAAACATCTTCTGGTCTGATTTGGTTCTGCAACCCAACAAGACAGACACAGACTTCAGGGAATACTTAGAACTGCAGAAAAAACAATGGCTACCAACCTGCCTTCCATTGAGGGCCTTTATACTGTACGAGTCAAAAAGAGGGCTGTGAAAATATTTATAGACCCCCTCGCTTCCTGGACATAAACTGTTTCAACTCCTACCCTCAAAACGACGCTATAGAGTACTGCACACCAGAACTAGACACAAAAACAGTTTTTCCCGGATGCCATTACTCTGGAAAACAAATAATCCCCTCAACACTGTCAAACTAGTTACTAAGTGCTTTACTATTAATCTTATCATTTCCATCACGCATCTGCTCCCACCTATCGCTGTATGACTGTAACTTTGTTGCTTGAATCCTTATGGTTTATATTGACTGTTTCCTAATATGATTTGATTGCTTATTTGTACCCTATGACTATCATTAAGTGTTGTACCTTATTATTCTTGATGAACATATCTTTTCTCTCATCTACACTGAGATAAAGCATATATACTGAGAGAGTGTATATACCAAGACAAATTCCTTGTGTGTCCAATCACACTCGGCCAATAAAGAATTCTATTCTATTCTGGCCAGATCCTGAAGATGAAACTCAAATACTTTGGCCACCTAATGAGAAGGATGGACTCACCTAATGCTGGGAAGGATTGGGGTCAAAAGAAGGAGGGGATAGAGAATGAGATGGCTGGATGGAGTCACTGAAGCAGCAGGTGTGAGCTTGGGTGACTCCAGAGGATGGTGGAGGACAGGAAGGCCAGGAGGAACATTGTCCATGAGGTCGTGATGGGTCAGACATGACTTCCCAGCTAACAACAACAACAACAACAACAACAACTTCTATTCTGTTCTGTTCCATTCCATTCTATGCAAGAGTTATTAAAATGCTGTCCATTCCCACCACTTTTAGAGTGTGATTGTTGTGGTCATGGAAACGCTCTCACATCTAACTGACCCAGCACAGACTCTTGATATTGCCTGCTAACAAGGTCACTTGAATTATCTAGACTGCAGAAATAAAGTCAACTTGTCCAGTTACATGCACTCTAAATGGACAGCTAATGAATGCATCAAACGCTGGTAATTAGGACAATTCCAAACCATTGTTATGAAATGAGCTGAGTCCAGGCTAAAGGGTGATGGAAAGAGTTATTGTACTTTTATATTCTCTGCTTGTTTTTGCAGACATATACAAAGAATGGGGAGGCTTATCAAGCAACTGCACCAACCCAACACCCCCCCTACCACGAAATCATCTCTGATCCCGGATTCATATAGAAACATGGAATCATAAAGCCAGATGCATCCTTAGAGGTCTTTTAGTCCAATCCCCTGCCCAGCACTGGAGACTTGGTTACCGTCATGTTGCTATTTGGAAAAGATATAAAAAAAACCATGATGTGTGTAAGCCTATCAGAATATCAGAGATATCAGAATCACATCCCACCAATGGTTTTCCCTATGATGCTTTATGTGCATGAAAGTTGGACTTTGAAGAAGCAGGTTAGAAGGCTGATGGACCACTGGTGAAATCCACATTTTTTTACTACCGGTTCTGTGGGTGGTTACTACTGGTTCTTGGTGGGCCTATTTGCAGCTGTAGCAGTCATGAAATCTAATTTTTTTTACTGCCGATTCTATCGGCGTGGCTTGGTGGGCATAGCAGGGGAAGGATACTGCAAAATCTCCATTCCCACCCCACTCTGAGGCCAGCCAGATATTTGCTGGTTCTCCAAACTACTCAAAATTTCCACTACTGGTTCTCCATAAGATTTCCTCCCTGTGGTGGATGTATTTGAGCTTCGGTGTGACACTATGGGTAACCAAGAAAACAAATGATAAGTAATCAACTTAAGAGAGTTCTCACTTGGGATACAAATGGCCAGCCTCAAGTTATGGTGTTTTGGATGCCCTGTGTGAAAATCCAACTCTGTTGAGATGTTGGGCAAGTTGGAGAAAAAGAGAATAGGATGACCAGCAACTAGGTGGATGGACTCAGATTGGGCCAATCATCTGCAGACTGCGAGTTCTACTCCCTCCTTTGGCAAGAAAACCATCCTGGTGACTTTGGGCCAATCATCCACAGACTGCGAGTTCTAGTTCCTCCTTAGGCATGAAAGCTGACTGGATGACTTTGGGCCAATCATCAGCAGACTGTGAGTTCTAGTCCCTCCTTAGGCATGAAAGCTGACTGGGTCGCCTTGAACCAGTTACACCAGAGGTCCCCAAACTTGGAATTCTGGGAGTTGAAGTCCACAAGTCTTAAAGCTGCCAAGTTTGGAACCCCTGAGTTACACTCTGTCACCTCACCTCACCTCACCTCACCTCACCGGGTTGTTGTTGTGGGGAAAATAGGGTGAGGAAGATATATTGGAAGTGTTTATCACCTTGAATTATTTGTAAAAATAATAAAGGTGGGATACAAATAAATAAATAAAATAAATCTTTGAAGTGCAAGCCTCGAAATCTATTGAGTATCCCACACTGAGTCACTTTGATAAGGGCAGGACACCTACAATAGCATTTCCTTCTTGTCTCTTCCTGTCCCAGGCAGATATTCCTAAAGTTCTTTGTTTCCCACCCCCAAAAATAATTTTCGGGTGCCTTCAGAGATCTCTCCCATGTCCAGTTCAAATTGCAAGATTTCATAGAAAACGTGGCTTTATAATTGACCATCAATTCTCTTCTCTATCCCAGGGCTGTCAAACTCATGGGCCGGAGCCCGGATGCGTCACACACTGGCCACGCCCACGCCCAGTTTAGCTTTTGGGGAGGGAGTTGCAAAACTCACGTGGCGCTGCCGTGATGACATGAGTTTGATACCCCTGCTCTATACTCTGGAACTCAAATGATGTTCAGGATCAAGCGTTTCCTTGTGGCAATGCAAAGGTATTTATTTGAAGCTGTCCATCTAAGGGGATAACAAATGTTTTAATTATATATCACTCAGGCCCACAAGCATACAATCCACCTAGCCTTTCCCGTCGCTTTCAAAGTCAGGAGAGATTAAAAAGTTGAACTGAGAGAA
>JANHFP010000888.1:113668-126611 GCA_032468135.1 Calamaria suluensis | reverse complement strand
CTGTCTACTGTTGACCTCACCCCATTCCTAAGAGGTCTGTAAGGGGCGTGCATAAGAGCACCAGCATGCCTACCGTTTCTGTCTTAATGTTTTTCTTTATTTGTATTCAATTTTGTATCCAATTTATGCTTATACTTATATATATTACCTAATATGTAATCGACAAAATAAATAAATAAATAAATAAAATGTAGGGGAACCATTGTTCTAAAAAAACCCAACACGTTTGGCCAAGCTGATGCTAAATTTAGTTGAGAGGACTATGTTCCAAAGAACAGGCACTGTGACAATTATATATTGATATTAAACATTGCTAGTATATAATTATGGGGCATGGTGGCTCAGCAGATAAGACGTTGTCAACCCAAAGGTTTGCAGTTCAGAGGTTTGATACCGTGGTGCTGTGTAATTGGGTAAACTCCCGTTACTTGTCTCAACTTATGCCAACCTAGCAGTTTGAAAGCATGTAAAAAATTGAAGTAGAAAAATAGGGACCACCTTTGGTGGGAAGATAACAGAGTTCCAGGTGCCTTTGGCATTTAGTGATGCCGGCCACATGACTACCGAGAAGTCTTAATACAACACTGGTAGTCAGCTTTGAAATGGAGGTGATGCCACCTAGAGTCAGAAACGACTAGCACATTTGTGTGAGGAAAACCTTTACATTATTATAAATGTATTTATAAATGGGAACATTTTAAAATGCAAACAACTAAAAAACATTTTGAAATGAAAACATTTTAAATAAATTCTGGAACTTATGGGTTTCTAATTAGCATGATAGAACTTTATATTAATAAATTTCAGCCAAACCTGGGAGCATTTAGCCTAACCTCTCCTCACTTCAGGAATTCAATCAAAGCTTTTCTGACTTATTGCTGCTCAGTCTTTGCATTCAGCCATGGCGGTACACTGGTTAAAATGAAAACATTGCTGACTAACTCATTGCAATCTGCCATGAGTTTGATCCTGACTAGCTGAAGGTTGACTCAGCCTTCCTTCCTTCCAAGGTTGGTAAAATGAGATCCCAGCACTGTGAAGTTGTATACAAGACTAAGTGCTATTGCTATTTAGGCATATAGTGAAGGGGCGGACTTAACATCTCTTGTTCATTGGCTCAGCTTTAAAATTGCTCCTCCTTTTATGATGTTTTATGATGTTATGAAGTTTCAAGTTGCTTTCAAAATTCCTGGATGTTTCAATTTTAGTTCCATCCCTTTCTGGAGAAGAATGAGTTTTGCAATTTTTCCTGGGAGAAATTGTACATGGACCAAAGCGGAAATCTAGCAGCAGATTTGAATATCATAAGTTGGTTGCTTTTCCCCACAGAGGATCCCATCAAAGAGCAACTGGGGACTTTTGAAAGACAGAGGCTTATTATCAACCAAGATGCTCTTTCACGGCTAAGTTTGCTCAACAAGGTGGTTAAAAATATTGGCAACTTTTCTGTCTGTATAGTTGGTGTTAGTATCCCCTGAAAGAGCAGACTCGACTATTTTTAAAGAGCCCATATCTGACCAGTTATTTATGCCTCTGATTCACCCCACTGGGATAGGCTTCCCGCTGCTAGGAATGTGATCCAATATGTTCAGTCAAAATGGAACCATAATGAGTTGTCTGATGTGAGATAATGCCTTAATCTCGAAATATGAAGGACTGGAAATGACTTTGACCCCCCTAAAGTCCTTCCTGCAACTTGAAAAATGAGGGTCAATTTGTAATAAAATGCTCCTTAGATTTGGTCTCTGGCATGTAAGCCATCTAAAAACCCTTTGCATGGATTTTTTTGATTGTCAGTAACCATTAAAACAATGAATTCTCCAATTTTAAGTAAAAAAGAAATGTGGCTCTGTCTTTCCCTATCATCCAATTGTAGTTCTACTTTTGGGAGACAGTGGAGGACAGGGGGTCGTGGAGTGCTAAGGTTCTTCGGGGCTCCAAGACTTGAACACAAGTAGCAATTAACAACAAAGTGCAATTCCTCAATGGAATGGATCTTGTCTTGAATATCTAACTGGGCATTAGAAATATCCCTTTCCCTTACAGGGCTCAGACTCATGTCCCATGTGCTTTATGAGTGACATGTTCTCATGATTTCACCTCCACTCATCCTCACTATAGTTCAAGAAACTAGGCAGTAATGTTTGTCTTATTTCACCAGCAAGACAGCTGTATGAATTTCAAAGGGGAATATGGCTTTGCTATATTTCAAGTAGTCCAGAAGAAACCTTTTCCTGATCTACTGCTCAGAAGTTTCTTTCTTAAGCAGAATTACATTTTATTTTAACCAAATTAATAAATAAAAAATTGGCAGATATTTTTGAATGATTTTTTGTTTTCCTGCTTAGTCTCTGCCTCAGTCCAAATGTGTGGACAATTGTCAACCTGGATTTGTAAAACGGGTTCGGAAAGAAGAACCAGTTTGCTGCTATGATTGTCTTCCTTGTCCGGAGGGGACCATCTCTACCGAGGAAGGTGAGTGAGTTCAGAAAAACTATGGCTTTCTTGTCTCTCAGTATCAGCTGTCATCCAAAGAGGTCTTTCTTAGAAAGTGAATGGAGAGACTATAAAAACAATATTACTTATTGTTTTCTCAGATACTGAAAAATGCACCAAGTGCCCAGACCATCAATATCCACATGATGTCAGAATCCAATGTATCCCCAAAAGAATAACATTCCTGTCCTATGAAGAACATCTGGGCATCATCCTGGTCTCCTTTGCTGTACTCTTGTTTCTATCAACAGGCTTTGTTTTAGTCATTTTTCTTAAATATCTAGAAACTCCCATTGTCAAAGCTAACAACACTTATCTGTCCTACATCCTCCTGGTTTCCCTTATGCTTTGCTTTTTGTCCTCCTTTTTCTTCATTGGCCGACCAAGGAAAGCCACCTGCTTTCTCCGACAGACAATGTTCAGCATCGTCTTCTCAGTAGCTGTGTCTTGTGTATTAGCCAAGACAATCATGGTTGTGCTGGCCTTCCTGGCCACGAAACCAGGGAACAGGGTGAGGAGATGGTTGGGGAAGAGCTTGGCCATCTCCATCATCCTTTCTGGTTCTGCTGGAAAAATGGTAATTTGTGCCATCTGGCTGGGAGTTTCTCCTCCATTTCCTGATTTTGACCTGCACTCCCAATCAGGAGTGATCATCCTTCAATGCAACGAAGGATCTGTGGCCATGTTTTATGTTGTTCTCAGCTACATGGGTTTCCTTGCTGCCATTTGCTTCACAGTGGCTTTTCTGGCCAGGAACCTTCCTGGGGCGTTCAATGAAGCCAAACTGATCACCTTCAGCATGGTGGTCTTCTGCAGCGTCTGGATCTCCTTCCTGCCTACCTACCTGAGCACCAAAGGGAAATACATGGTGGCTGTGCAGGTGTTCTCCATCTTGGCTTCTGGTGCTGGCCTTCTGGGCTGCATCTTCTTCCCCAAGTGCTACATTATCATCCTGAGACCAGATCTAAACACGAAGGAACATTTAATGATAAAAGTTGGTATCTCATCATGAAGTAGTTTCTTAGGCTCCCAACACTTAATTATTTATTGTAGTTATTATTGAGTTTGTATGCTAATTTTGAGAATTAACATTATTTAAAAATCAAAAGAAATGAACATACAAAGAATTGAAGTCTAACTTAAGATTTAACTTTATTAAAGTGTTAAATTAAAGAAAGTTAATTTAATAAAGTTAAATTATTTAACTTTATTAAAGTGTTAAATAAAGAAATTAATAATATTAATTGATGAAACTACAGTAGGACAAGATAAGAAATGAGATTCTATTATCATATAGGACTGACTGACTTACTGAATAAATAAACAGACAAATGTTTGAAAGAGATTTTCCAATCAGTGCATGGAAACCTCTTCAAGCCATTTTTTTAAAAAAAGTCACATCTTTCCAACTTTGTAAAATCTTTATTTTTTGTAATCTTTTGTAATATACAGCAAAGATGTGATTTTAGGGTGACTTTTGGAAAACTTTCCCCAGCTGAAGAATACTCTAAAACAGGGGTCCCAAACTTTTTGGACCTCAGGGACCACCAAGTTGATAATTTTAAATCCTGCGGACCACCAAATTCAAAATTTTAAATCCCGCAGAGTTGCAGACCACTATTTCATAACTTTAAATCCTATAGACCACTATTTCATAATTTTAAACTCCTCAGATTAGTATCATTATGTTTTGTATTACTAAAGAAATGCAAAATATTCCTTTGCTCCTTTTCATTCATCATGGAAACCATTTGCATCTAAAACAAAACAAAAAGATAAACTTAGCTTGAGGCTGGGCACTTTGTGTCCAGAAAGGGTACTTTCACTTGGCCTTCATGTGGGAGGCCTGAGAGAATGTGTCTGCACTAGGTACCAAGCCTGGAGACCTCTTTTGTGTTAATTCTCTTAATCAGCTTGGTCAATCTGAGAGAAGGAAAATGAAGACTGGTTTCCTGACGTTTGTGGGGAAGTCAGTCCCATGACTATAGTAGACACAGGACTGGCCCAGCGGTCATCCCGAAGGAGCTCCTCCAGGCAGGTGCACCAACCTGCAGCAGAACTGGCAGGCTGGTGCACTCGGGTGGAGGAGCTGTTCTGGGATAACCAATGGGCCAGTCCTGTGAGTGTGACTTCTATAGCTCTGGAGTATGGGACCAGCCATGGCAGGGCTAGACATCTCTGCCCGGGGGTGGCATATGCTATGGGATACTTTGCAAATGGTGCAATATGCAAAAAAGGAGTGCAGACCTCATAGTCCGGAATGAAATAATGTTGTTGTTGTTGAGGATGGAGTGGTGCAAGCAGGCCTAAGCTGCAGTTGCAATGTCTGGAAGCTGTGAGAGCAAAGCTGTACTTGCATTTGAGCTCCTCAAGAAACAAGAGCTTGCAGTTGGTCAATCAGGCATCCTCAATGGCCCAGGAAGCTGTCCATTGCAGATGCCAAATCAGGACCCTGCAGCTTTTTCTCTTTCTCGAAGCGCTCACTGAAGTGTCTTGGGAAATCAGTGAGCGCTCATCAAGCCTCCCTCATGTCCAGTGCCTCCCCAGGAACAAGCAAGCAGCGTGCGGCTCGAGGATGCCTCCTGTACGGCCAGCACTTCCCTGGAAAGAAGCAAGCAGTGCTGTAGCTCGGGGTTCCCTCCCGTGTATCTCCCAGACCCAGCGCCAATTGCTTCTTCCCGGGGAAGCGCTGGGTCTGGAAGGCATCACCCAGGCCCAGTGCCAATAACTTCTTCCTGGGAAAGCACTGGGTCTGGGGGCATCTCCCACCCCCAACATTGATCACTTCTTCCCGAGGAAGGGTTGGAGGCTCAACAAGTGCTTGCTGGAATTTCCCAGGGCAGGCCTGAAAGATGGCTGAATACCCCCCTGCCCCGGTAACTGTTAGGCTGAGTGCGGCGCACTCTTGTTCTCACCTTCCAGTTCTGCTCTACTGAAGGTGAGATTTTCGCTCACCCTTGATAGTGGGGGCTGGTGTGGGGGTGGGGCCAGGGCTTGAAGTTGAACAAAAATACAGACATTTCTCCACAGACCACCAAACTTTTCTCAGGGACCACCTGTGGTCCACGGACCACCGGTTGGTGACCTCTGCTCTAAAAGTCTTTTGGGCAGCTTTTCGCAGCCATTAATGAACCCAGTTCCTGATATGCCAGAATAAGCTTATCCTCCCTTGCGTTAACCTCTTAGGAAGAATCTGGGGAGTTCCTCAAGGGAAACATCACACTGCCTACTGTTTGTTTAATGAACAAAGACACTTCAAAGTATAAACGTTCATGGTGTCTTACATCAATATTGAAGAGGAAGTATAAGAAAAAAAGTCTATCCCCAAAATGTATTCCATATTTACCCAATGATACAGTTAGCCAATTATCAATTTCCAGACCCTGTGTCCCAAATATCACCCCATAAATGATATTTGTAAGGCAAATGAAATTTCACTTTTGCATGAGCAATATTAAAATCACTTCCAATTTGTGATTAATATATGGAGATCTAATAGAAAAGTAAATTAGAAACAGACCCTATTCTTGATATTAGGCAGGGTTCACGGTTACAGATTTCTTCCATAACATTAGAAGACAGGCAGTATTATAATTAAGCATCATCAACCTAAGTGTCAGGGTTCCAAGTAACACCCCCAATGAAGGAAGACTCTGAGGTTTGAATTTCCCAAAAGTTCCATTTTAGTAGAGATGTCATATTGGCACATGTGGGAAAACCTGAATCTAAAATTTCCAGGTTTTCCCCACAGAAAAGAAAGCTCAAGTCCCTGCCCAGCACCCACATGTCCATCACTTGATCAAATCAGACACCATCCAATTTTTTTTAATTTGTAATTTACATATTAGGTAATATATATATAAGTATAAGCATGAATTGAGTACATAAAATGAATACATTAGAACATTAGGACAGGGACGGTAGGCATGCTGGTGCTCTTATGCATGCCCCTTACAGACCTCTTAGGAATGGGGTGAGCTCAACAGTAGACAGTCTTAGGTTAAAGTTTTTTTTGGGGGTGTGTATGTTGGGGGTTGGGATGAGACCACAGAGTCAGGTAGTGCATTACAGGCATTGACCACTCTGATGCTGAAGTCATATTTTCTACAATCAAGTTTGGAGCAGTTCACTTTAAGTTTGTGTCTATTGTGTGCTCTTGTATTATTGTGGTTGAAGGTCAAGTAGTCCTTGACATTGTAGCAGATGATTTTATGAGCTATGCTTAGGTCTTACCGAAGGCTGCGTAGTTCTAAATTTTCTAAACCCAGAATTTCAAGTCTTAGTAGCATAAGGTATTTTGTTGCGAACAGTATGTTTAAATATACAAAAATATGTTTTCTTTATTCAAAGAAGGGACAGAAAATATGCTTCGATGCAGGTCAGGTCATGGCTTATGGCATTAAAAAGTGTTGCACCCTTTTGTGGAGGGCCACAGAAAACCAAGCAACAGATTTCACTGTTTTCTTCCTTTCCCCACTTCATGTGGCGCTCTTAAGTCATTCCTCCTGATTTGTAGCCATTTACTGCAGCTGCATAATGACTATAAAACGGAGCAAAAACATAAAACATGAAAGAAAGGTGTTGAAGCCAGCCTGAAGGTACTAAATTCTTGACAGCAGCTTGTAAAGCAGTTGAGATTTAGGTGCCACAGAGAAATAACAGGGGGTTGGAGTAGCAAAAGAAAAAGCTAAGTACAAGACCAGGAGGAGAAAAAAGTAGAAATGGTGAATTGTTCTTCAGAGGGCCTAAAAAATTGGGGAAAGAGGAGATTAGTTTATGCATGAGAATATGAACTTATTGTTGTTATAGCCTCAATCCTTTATTTCAGGTAGTAAAATTGCAAGGTGAGGTTTTCTGTTTCTTTTCAATTTGTTGCTAATGATCTACAATCGTTCTCAACCTATGATCCGCGGACCCCTGGGAGGGGCATGATGTCCTCACAGGGGGCCTGAGAAGATTTGAAGAAATGTTATGATTTAAATCTTGAGTTAAGCCTTGGGGGTCCGTGGCCACAAAAGGTACTTGAAGGGGGTCCATAGTGAAGAAAAGGTTGATAACCACTGATCTACAAAGAGATTTTTTTTATATAAAGGTGACTATGAAGGAAGGACCTGAGATTCTTTGAAATATGTCCACGTTAATTGCCTTGAGCACAGTTTGGGGGCAGGAAGTCATGTACAACAGATTAATTAAAATGAAGTTGCAGAATCAGAAAAGGTTTGATATGCTTATAGCAAAGACATCAGTGAGAAGTCCAGGTTTGGTTATAGTAATAGCATTCCTCCTGACTTATATACTGCTTCACAGCCCTCTCTAAACAGTTTACAGAGTCAGCCTATAGCCCCCAACAATCTGGGCCCTCATTTTACCCACCTCAGAAGGATGGAAAGGCTGAGTCAGCCCTGAGTCAGTGAGATTTGAACTGCCAAATTGCAGTCAGCCGGCAGTCAGCAGAAGTAGCCTGCAGTACTGTATTTCAACCACTGCAGATCATCAAAGAGTTGGTGAACATTGAGTAGATGGAAGAATGTAATTATTTGATTTAGATTTTAATTGGAAGATAACTCTGTTTTATGCTTCCTCTAGCTCATCTCACAGTTCCTTCTTCTGACTTCTCTTCCCATGAACACACTTTGTTGTGAAGGGAAAGACCAACACTTCTGTTCCCATCTCCATTTCTCTCGTCTTTCCTTCTCTAGTATTACTGAAAGAGACTATAAAGGTCACTTGGAAATTTAAAAGGCTGTAGGACCTTCAGAACTGGATGACAAAAATACGGACAATCTCTAAATGGTAGCAAAGAGAATGAATATGTGACATAACCTTGGGTACAAGCCAACCAAGCGAAATTGACCACTTTGAGTTGCACTAATGTCAAATGGGAGCAATTTAAACACTTATCACTTTTAAAAATAAATGAAACATAAATGCATATTGCCTAAATGGACCATCGCTGCCCCGCTCACCTTTTAGAAATTCCACAACTGTTACAGATTAACGTTGGAACGTTCTTCTGAAAGGAAGCAATGAAAAACATATAAAGAGGAGGCAAGGTTGTTTTTTTTAGGAGGCAGCTTAACAGGTAATTAATCTGTATTTAAATGTATGATTCTATATTAATATAGGAAATGTGATAACATGATTTGTGCCAAATAGATACATTCCACTGTCCTCTGGCATAGTCAAACAGGTTTTTGCAAGGATTTTTTTTTAAAAAAATCTGTATTGAAATAACATTAATAGTGAAATAAAAAGCATAAGCACTCTGAACACACACTTGCCCTTGTCGCCCCCGCTACTGCTACTTTTGCTATCAGCTTCTCAGTGCTCTTAAAGTCGATCTTGAAGAGCTGGAAGACATTTCCATAGATCGCCACCAAACTTATCGTTGGGAGTGTCAGGCTAGTCCCTGAATATATGAGAAGTCTTGGGCAAAGTTCTTCCAAAGTTTGGCCGAGTCTTCTCCTCCTTCTCGGCCTTGTATTACACAGCAGACACGCACCCTTTGTGAGCATGCACCGCTTCTGTGCAGATAGTTTTTGGTGAAGTCTGGGCGAGTGGGCGGAGCCTGTCATAGCTGCCCCTACCGATTCCACCAAACCAGGGTTAACCAGGAGCAAACCACCACTGACCACAACTATTTCATTATCCAAACCATAGGTGACTAGAGGATCTTCTTATCTTTCACCATAGAGATCCAGACCGTTTGAAATGGCAGGAAATCAACGTTCACACTTGTTCCAAAAGTGAATGGGCTAGGTTGGTAGTTGACAAAAATAGCTCCTACGTTTCTTGCAGGGGCCTATTCCCAGTCTGACAGTTTAATTTCCTTTTCTTTATTTGTTCAAATGAATAAGCAAACTTTGACAAATTTTGTGCAGTTGGAAAATCAAAAGGAAGATAAGCTTTTATTCCTCTTCCTTTATTTTGGTACAGTGATGTTAAGTGCTTACATCTAACAGTGCCTTTGATGCAGAAAGTTAACAGCTGATGCCTTGTCTTCTGAGACATCACAATCACCAGTTTCTTTAAATTGTAGGACATTGTTCCATCACTCGGTGGTCTTTTAAGATGAAAGAAAGCATTTTGATAGGGAAAAGGCAGTTGAAATCATGTTTAACCGAAAGACCTTTTGTGCGCGCGCGTTGATGTTGCTTTTCAGTTCCTGAAATCTGCACTTTTGATATTTGGAGAATTTCCCCTTTTTCTGATTCTTACAAAAAAAACCCCGCACAGATAAGAATTATATTTCAGAATAAACCTTCTTAAAATAGGCAATTTTTAGCTCCGTAATTATGAAAAACTTTAAAAATTGGGCTAAAAATGAATCATGGTGTGCTGGTTCTTTTCTATTTTTCTTTCTGTGACAGCCTTGGAGGATGCTTTGTGTGCGTTAATGCCACTAGAAAATGACAGCAACCACGTTATATGGCACTGACTTAATTAACACTTCCCTTCAGGATTTGACAGGACGCAGGGAGCATTCCTACCTTTGAAGGAAGCATTTGAATAGCCCAATGGGGCCAATTAAATCACAAAATGGTAGGGATATCCTAAAGAAACAACTAAACTCTGTTTTCTGCATACTTTGTTAGAGCGTGGATGAAATAGAGAAAAGCAAAAAAAATGCACCTAAAAATAGGGAGGCTGAATCTTTGTTTATTATGAGAAGCAGAGGTTTATCATGGTCCATCTCTGTAAACAGATACATCATGGGCTTCATTGTTGAGCATGGACCACTGAAGTGACTACCTGGTTGTGAGATATGGAAACATTGGGCCTAATTAAGATGGCATGAAAGTTTTATTTCTGTTCATGTGATGGATGATCTATAGGAATGAAAGTCTGGGTGGAATTTCCTTCCCTTTCAGGGTTGACTAATGTTGTAGAAAAATACTTAAAAGCCATGAACTAAAAGAATACAATGGAAGCTCCAAACATGCATTTAAATTACCAGTAGTAAATTTTAGGTGGCAAAAATGAAAAAAAAAGCAGAAATAGAAAGATAGAAAACTAGAAAACGAATACAACACAGATCAGAACAACCTAACCAAAACACCTGTCGAGGCACCTTCTTCACATTCAAAAGAGAAACGTATGAATAAATAAAAGGGACAACGGTGGGGATCCCCAACATTGCGGAAGCAGTCCTGTGTGAACAAAAACACCATGAATTTCAGTACTACCCACCTAAATTATGGTTCTGCTGCATGGATGACACATTTGTCATCATCAAGAGAAATTAACTTAAATATTTTCATACCATACTAAACTCCATCTTCCCTGGCATACAGTTCAGAATAGAGGAAGAAGCAGCTAAGCAATTACCATTTCTAGATAGATGCACCTGTCAATGGAGGATGGAAGCTCAAAAACCACATTTTATTGCAAGGCTCCAACATCCCACCAGGGGTGGGTTCCAAATCCGGTCGCTACCAGTTATCTTGTGGGCATGCTTGCACTCAATGCTTCTGCACATGTGCAGAAGAATTCAGGTGGGTGGGCGGAGCCTCCTGCCACCGCTACCAGTTTGCCCGATCCTGTGCAAACCTGTAGCAACCCACCACTGCACCCCACACATTCTGAATTTCAACAGCAACCATCCACTGTCTCACAAAAAGAGTTGCATCAGAATGCTATATGGCAGATTGAGAATCCACTGCAATACCCAGCAAGCCAAACAGCTGGAGAGCAGGTACGTATGTGAACAATTTAAGCAGAATGGATACCCAGAATCACTTGTCACAAGGTATCTGGTCAACTTGATAGAAGAAACAAGGTACAAGACCAACCACATGGCACACGATGCCATACATCAAAGACACAGAACTAAGCTTCTGAGATCTGCAATTAGCCATCGTATACTGCTTGCTTGGAAGTGGGAGATATCTACTGAACCCCCTGTGTGGATTGCCCCTGTCACTATGTAGGACAGATGGGGAGGAAGCTAACCACTGGACTGCAAGAACACAAGCGAGCAATCAGATGAGGGAACCTGAACTTATTGGTAGCCTCACGCTGCAAAGAACAAGGACACACATTTAACTTTGCAGTGACCAAGATTGTTGGATGAGCAGGCACAAAAACAGCCAGGGAAGTGATTGAAGCCTGGGAAAAAGGCTCCCCTCAGTCATCAGGACTGCCTGTTTACCACCAGCCTATCAAGTTTTTAGAAGGCGACGGCTGAACAGCAAAAGCAATTGACAGCTAATGACTTAAAAGTCATTAACTTAAAACACACCTTTTTAAACAAGATGGCCTGGCTGAGCCATAAATGGGGTGTTCTTAGTATACCAAACATTTTAATAATTTTAATTTTTAATTTTAATTGCTAATGTTTTTCTAGTATTTTAATAGCTCTTAATTAGTTTTATTTATCAATGGTTATGATTATTTTTAAATTGTTTGTACACTGCCCTGAGCCCCATTTGTTGGGAGAGAGGCGGTATACAAATGTAAATAAACAAACAAACAAACAAACCAATTATGGCAGAAGAGTTGAAATCAGCAATCCAGAAACAAAAAAGTAATAAAGTACCAGGACCCAATGGACTGTATAAATTCTTGTGAGACATAGTAGAGGAATTAATGTTAAAATTGTGTAATGAGACACTCGAGAAAGCGAAAATACCTCAATCATGGGAAGAGGCCACAATTTATTTGATTCCAAAGGATATCAAAAATAAACAGGACATCAGGAACTACACACCAATCTTGCTCTCTAATGTGAACTAGAAATTTTTTGTAACTATTTTGGCAGACAGATTAAAAAAATACTGAATTTAATTATAGGATCAGATCAAAATGGTTTTTTGCCAGATAGATTTATTAGGAATAATTTGAGAGTCATATTGGATACATTGGAGTATTTGGAACAGAGTTCAGATAGGCAGCTGGCATTAATGTTTGTAGATGCTGAAAAAGCATTTGATAATCTAGGCTGGAATTTTATGCTAAGACAGTTAGAACATATAAACTTTGGTGAAAATTTTATTAATTTTATAGAAACAATATATAACAGACAATATGCTAAGGTTATGGTGAATGGAGAATTAACAGAAACGATCAGTACAGGCATCTACAGGGTATGGTAGGGCTGTCCGCTGTCACCCCTGCTGTTTATCCTGGCTTTGGAAATATTATTAATAAATAATAGAAGTAATATAAATTTGAAAGGATTAAAAATTTAAAAAGAAGAATACAAAGTTCAAGCATTTGCTGATGATCTGGTGTTTATAATAGAAGACCCTCTGGAACATAAGGCCCCCCTGATATCAGAATTGATTCAGGAAGAGGGTGCGGACCTGGTAGGAATCACTGAAACCTGGTTGGGCCCATTGGGAGGAGTCCCTCTGGTTGACATCTGTCCACCAGGTTTCCAAGCATTCCATCAGCCGCGGCACCAGGGTAGAGGAGGAGGGGTGGCGATCGTAATAAAAGAGACCCT
>JANHFP010000885.1:133574-148154 GCA_032468135.1 Calamaria suluensis | reverse complement strand
GGTGGGTTTTACCGCCAGCATCCGTTCCACATGCAGGCGGTCTAGGGGGTGGGTGGGTGAGCAACTTGGATGCCCGGTCAGGTTTTTCAGATGCTTTTCCCGGGCTAAGGATGATGGGGCAACTCCAGAGTATAAAGGGAAGCGGAAATAGTCTGGCGATTTATTTATTTATAATAAAATGAATGGGGTGGGGGTGGGGGAAAGAAAGACCGTCACGATTCATAATCCGTTCCAGGACTGTCAATCTGCTGCTTTGGTTTTACGCGGGTGAAAATATTTTGACGGCTCCTCAAATGCTGTTGTGTTTCTACGTGCACAAGTTCCTGTTAAGAAGTGAACAAGGAAAATAAATCCCGCTGAAGCCAAATGAATGGATCGTTTTAAGCACACTGAGCTCCACTATGGTTTTAGGAAAAAAAACAGGACGTTGATCTGCAAGTTGAGTCTATATGGCATGCTTTAACCATGTGGACTGAACGCTAGTGAATCCATTGTTTAAAAAAATGATTAAATTTACAGTTTGCTGCATTCGGACAAAACTGGGTGCATACAATGTAACAGTTAAACCAGAGGTTCCCCAACTTGTCAGCTTTAAGACGAGTTGAAGTCCACAAGTCTTAAAGCTGACAAGTTGGGGAACCTCTGAGTTAAACTGTCCGGGTTATGGTTTAAAGAAATAATGGCATCAGAAAACCCCAATGAAAGCAACAAACAAGGAAAATGACAAGGTGGCATAATACCCTCTGGAAAATTCCATTTTCAGTCATTTCCCTAAAGCCAACAGTCTGATCTCCATAAGACCATCCCAGAGCTACATTTTAGCCTGGCCTCTCTGGAGCCTAGTCTCCATCTCTCCAACTCTGGAGACCACAAGAAGTTGCTCTTTCCAGTGACTTGGGCTGATTCCGGCTAGAGCAGGCAGTTCTGCAAGTGTCCAGGTTGCTAAGTCATGGAGATTTTTCAGGTTAACTCTACAACCTTCATTTATATCTGGGCACCAATGAAGGACCCATAAGTCAGTGTTGCGTGCTTCCAACTTCAGGAGCCATTAAGTAGACAAGCAATAAAAAACTGGACTATTTGCAGTTCCTGAATTCTGTAACTACTGAATGTAAAGTAGACTGCAGTAGTCCAGTTAGGAGGTAAGGAGAGCATGAGTTACTGTACATATAACTAGGTCTCCTTGAATCAGCTAGGATGACACTTTGGCACTTCAGCCAAAGCTGGAAAAATCAGGCCCAGCCAGGGATGAAATCTAAAAACTGTTGCTACCGGTTCTGTGGGTGTGGCTTGATGAATCATGTGATCAGGTGGGTGTGGTTATGTGAATGGGAGGTGTCAAAAGACAAACTCACTTGTCCTGCTGGAGCAGGGGGTTGGACTAGATGACCTCTAGGTACCTTCCAGTGTTGGGTTTTCCTGCCTGGGCAGGGGGTTGGACTAGATGACCCCCAAGGTCCCTTCCAGCTCTTATTATTTACTTATACCATACATACTTTTGTCCGATGAATGCTATACTGCAGTACTCCAACCCTAACAGACGTACTTTGGAAGATTCTAGGACTGGCTATCCCAAATCTCTTTCTCTGATGCAGCTCCAGCCTGTGTTATCTGTGTCTTGCCCGATTCCTTGGAATGTCCTTCCTCCTCCCTGGAAACTGCTCTTCACTGTAGTTCATCACACCGCTTCCCTTCATAGATAAAATCCATCCCACATAAGCCCTGAAGGAGCCCCAGATTCCGAAGCTGTTCCTTTATGACAATGCTTGACAATACAACATTGGAACATGAATTATGTCCTAGTTGGATTCAGCTTCAATGTCTCCTCTCCCACCCAGATCTTGACAGCCTCCAAGCACTCATAGGGCATAAGAAAGATCTCCCTTGTGGTTACAGCTAAAAACACCTAAAACCCACCAATGGAGAAAGAAGCAGAACTGCTACAAACAGGGTTCTTCATTCCCAAACCCATAGGTGGTTCAGTAAATTATCATTGTTGATGATAACAAACTGAGAGATCCAAAAAGAAGAGCAATGCACACCTCTGATCCAGGTCCCAACCCAAGCCACCCAAGGGAGTCACTAACGGTTCCATTGTCCCACATTGGGTCTGGACCCTGCCTGGAAAAAGTCCAAAATAACCTTCTTCTGGAGCACTGTGGAGTTTGCCTGCCATCATTGTTGTATCAACCTTCCGTAAAATGGTTGGAGGCCAAATGATAGTTATCGAAAACTCTTAGATCCTGTAATGGTCTCTTCAAAAAAAAAAAAAAGTATGGATGAAGGTCAGTGAGTGCAGGGTGACAAAATTGGCAGGGCGATAGGATGAGCAAATTGCAGGCAGCAAAGTTGGCAGGGCAGGGTGGCAAGAACAGAACAGGGTTGGGATCTACTTACCTTTACTACCGGTTCTGTCGTCTGACGATCGCTGCACGTGCTTTGCAAGCATGCGTGGTGTGCGTGCAATCCGTGCATGCGCAGTAGTGCATGCGCAGCACTCACAGGTTGTACCTGTGCCCTGCGCGTGCTCAGTAGAGCACACACGTGCATGCTCAGAATCGTCCAGAATCGGTGAAGAAAACAAATCCTGTTTTTTGCTAAACCATCTGAAGTTACCTCTCTTTTCAGAGGATGGAGAGGTCCTGATGGCTTATTTTAAAGACAAGTTCTGACTTCAGTGAAATAAAGTGGTAGTGCCGTCTGAGTCGCTTCAGGGGAAAAAAATCTGCAACCATTAACTTAGAAATCACTTTCTGGCTTTATGAAAGAGGTTCGTTTTAAGTATAAACTGAAACTGAACAGTGGGCTATGCAGTTATGGTATTCCTAATGCTGGATCCGGAATGGGACAACTCACCATGGTCAACTCCCTGGGGCCAACTCCCCTTAGCCAATTTGTCATGGCCAACTTGCTGCAGAACAATTGAAACATTCAATTTAATGACTTAAAGTAATTAAAAAAATATTTTACTTTTTGTCATTTCACATTTCATTTGTCCCTCCTTTGACACCGTCTCCTTAATTATTCTATTGCATCAGCTCTGTGTAATTCTTGTCCTACAGAGAGCAGAGTAACTCTTGTCATGCAGTGAGTTGGGTAGGGCAAGTTGGCCGTGGCAATTTGGTCATGGTGAGCTGGCTGTGGCAAGTCTAGGTTCCCTAGACCTATTGCATTGCCTACAGTTTATCAGTGGTCATTTAGGAAGAGGATTTCCTGATGGCCTACTTCCACATTTTCAATAATCCTGGCACAAACACGGAGTCTGCCCACCAATTAGGGTGAATCACATGGAAAGCAGTTTTAAATTATTGAAAAGATCACATGGAAGCAATTTTCAGTGGCCTTTAACATAAGTGGAAGCTGCTGCAGTGTATGAACCAACCCTAGATCTGTCTTCCTTGCTGATCAGGGCCTTCTTTTCTTGTAGTTAAATCTGTTTACTTAAACTATTATGAAATCTCATGAGAAATATGACTCCAATGTTTACAGTTTGGAAGCAAGAATATCAAGAACCTCTTAACAATCTCAGTTCAACCACAGCTGTGCTTGAAGTCCATTTAATTGACCAGGACAATATCCATGCTAGACCTTGAATTGTACCAAAGTGCCCTCTAGTGGCATTCGTATATCAAATTATGAAGTAAGTCTGTGGCTACTCTTTGTGGCAAGCATGTCACTAATTGAATTAAAACAACAGCAATGTGATCTTAACAATAATTTGATCTAAAATAAAAGGGGGGAAACCCAGGTGGCAAACTTACCCCATTCATATTTATTGAGCTGAAATTCTTATTAGACCTGGCTGACATGACCAATGGGGTTATGGGATTATGAGCTGGAATCCAAAACAATTTACACACATACACAAAAGCATTAGGTAGTATTGTACTATCCTAGTGAAAAATGTATACAACCAATGTGTCTCAGCAATAATTTCTTAAGACGTTCACGTTTATCCATTTGAGTTTCTAGTATATTTTGTCTCCTAGGAAGTATTTTATAGATTTATATTTATGGGCTGCCATTCCAGAGGGTTCTACCCCAAAGAAGTGTAAACAAAAGAAAACATTCTAAATCATGAAATAATTTTGCTTCATTTGGCAAAATTGTAAATAAAACAGAAGAGGGGGTGTGTGAAGAGAGAAAAGGACTGGCTTTTGTCCAAGTCATGAGGCTGCATTTAGTTACAGTCTAGTGAAATATGGCAGGAGACAGCAGACATGCAAATTGGAGTATAAAAGACTTGAGAAGGTTTCAAGTTGCACATCTTCAAGGATTGCTTAGAGATAAAATCCTTTTCTTTAAAGAGAAAAGAACTGGGGTATGATTTCAACTAATACGAACTGTGTACTATATCAGAATAACTATGTTGAGGTATGGAATGAAATTAAAAAAGATATGCTGAGCTGGAAAAACTGTCAATGAAAGGAAGACCTTTCCTAGCCAAGATGAAGGTCTTACCTAGAATTTTATGTTAATTTCAGACATTAATTTTACTGATGACTGGCGTACCATTTAAGCAATGTCAAAAAGAAATCTCATGTTTGGCTAGCCAATTAGATATAAACTCCTGCAGGATGTCAAAGAAAGGGTTAAAAAGCAAAACAGAAACAATATCATAAGGAAAGCCAATGCCTGCAGGATTCTGGTCTTTGTGGGCATAAATATGCTTCAGCATATTTTCCAGGGCCTTCACTGCTTATCTAGTGCAAGTGTTAGTCTGTGGCTCCTTGATTATTCATAGCTGCTCCTAAAAGGCCTTTACATGTCTTGTCATTGGGAAGACTGGTTGCTGAATCTTTTGTATTAGTTTGGTTTTCTTGATATTTAATCTTAGATCTATTGTTTCCTACTGTTTTCTTTGACTCCTTTGTTACTAGAGCCTGCAGATGTTTTATTCATTCAGGAATAGGGTTCTGATTTTGTCTCATTTTCAGGGAACTTGACGATACTTTTAACGTTCATTTTTAACTTGATTTTGCTGAAAGCAAATTTTGTTCTTTTCTCTTAAATATTGCTGAATTGTTCTGAAACCTACCCGACAATTCACATTTTCTCATTTGAAAAAGACCCCCGAAAGCAGTTTTATTAGATTTTTAATTGAATTCAATGGAAGTATAAGAAGCTTCAAGCTATTGATTATCATATAATAAATGACAGGGTCTTTAAGTCACTTTGAAAATAAAACAGTGTGAGAATCTCACATGCTCCATGAGAATTCACCAACATTATTTTTTGTTTCAAAGAAAAAGAATCAAAACCATTTTAGTTTTCCATTAAATTGAATGAGACCTGGTAAAAAAAGTTAAATATTCAGCATAATAGCTTAATAGGATCTTGGCTGGTGTACCAGCTTTAGCTGAAAAAACAACAATGGATTCTTAGCCGCCAATAGTACTGGTGTCATTCCAAAGAGTTACACTTGGAGGAATAGGCAACATGCAAGTTTAGTTAATTAAAGAACATACTCAAAGTCAATATTGACTAATGAGGTTGGTTGATTTCTAACTTTATTGCATTTCAGTTAACTACATGAAATTCCAACTTGTTGACTTCTCTCCATCCTAATACCTTTGGGTACCTCATTTAGAATTCCAAAGCAACTTTAGGATTCTGTGGTGAAAAGTAAAGTTTTCTTTAGCTACTGCATGCTGCCAGATCTGGACTGCAAAAATCCAGATGATTGTTTAGGCTTAAAGATGTCTCAATCCCTTTCCTATCATCTAATGATCATCCAGATTTTTTTTAGCACAGATTTAACAGATTTACGATGATACTATCCGGCAAGATACACCAAAATATGTCATAGTAGGATAAAGCTACCTTGCTAACATACTTTTATATGAAAATATGGGAGGGAAATATCTGTATTTCCGTTTCATGCAGCATTTGCAAAGATGGAGTTAATGTATTATATCGAATCTTAATCTAATTACCTATGGTTGTTACAATTGAATTTTCAGAAAACATTAAGCATAGTTTACAAACCAAAATGGCTGGGTTGGCATGGTACTGCACATAGAAAACAAACTATAGATTGGCTCAGCATAAGGTATGATGCAGGCCAGTACTGACTTCTCCAGCATATTCTTGTTACTAGGCTGCTTGTTTGACCAGCTTTGGAAATAAAGGGGGTAAATAATTCCAACAAAAGAATTGTTTCAAGTGTTGCGGTCATTTATTTTGATGCATCCATGTCTTTCAGGAAAAAAAAAAACAGGAGTAAAGATACACTCCAGATCAGTGACGGCTAACCTTTTTATCATTGCGTGTCAAAGGTGGGGGGGCATAGGGGGGGTTCGCACTTGTGTGCCCGCACCCATAATTCAATGCATTTCCTCCCCCGTGCACTCCCCCCTGCTTTTGGCATGCAATGGCATGGTGGGCCTGGAAGGCTCATTTTTTGCCCTCCCCAGGCTCCAGAGGCTTTTTAAGAGCCTGGGGAGGGCAAAAGCAGCCTTCCCTACTCCCTGAAGGCCATCCAGAGGCCTAGACACAACAGGTTTTCCAACTTCTGGAGAGCCCAGAAGGCCCGAAAACCAGCTGGCCAGCACGCATATGCACACTGGAGCTGAGATAGGGCAATGCTTGTGTGCCCACAGATATGGCTCCACGTGCCACCTGTGGCACCCGTGCCGTAGGTTCACCATCACGGCTCCAGATAATATCTAGGCATTTTTAAAAGTTTTGTTTTATGGTTGTATCTTCATAATTTTTTTATACGCTTGTGCCAATGTACGGAGCCATATTGCTTATTAAGTAGGCATTTGAAAAACAACAACACACACACACACTTATTTCTTTTTCATAACGAAACATCAGTATTTTTCCTTCAGTGTTCATTAGTCAGCACTGGTGTTTTCAACTCATACATTGTCTGAATCAACAATATAACCCCTTCTCACTTTAAGGTTTACCATAGCATTATTGTCCATGCTAGTAGGAAATTCTGAGATGCCAAGGTAGGGAAGGTTTGTGTAACACAACACATGAATCTAGCCTTCCAATCTTATCCTCCACAGTGCCTTCAAGATGTTTTGGGATGGAATGTTCAGCACCACAAACCACTACACAGATTAGGTCTGATGTTTGAAAACTGTGGTTCAAAATCTACAAATGGTGACAGAATGGAAAAAGCTACGTATCTCATACCACATAACGTACTCTCTGTAGCACAGTGGCGAAGGAATGATGACCCGGCCACCAGGAGATCCAGGGCCAACCACTGTTTCTCTCTCACATAACACTACCTCATAGCATTGCTGTTGCTGGCTTCAAAGTTCTATGTATATTGCCTTAACCTTCTGGCAGAAAGTTGGGACCATTAAACCACATAAAAACAAAATGGGACCAGCTCACCTGATTTAGGAAGAAACCATAAATAGAAGAACATCATTAAGTTTTATGTATTTTATTTTTTTTAAAAAAAATATCAACGGGATTATTTTACAATACCTTTCTGCTGTCCTTACAAAATTCATTCAATGGTCCATTTCCATTTTCAAACTCGGAAACAAGCTGTCTCTCATGACTGACACTACCACTTGTTTGTAGATAATCGGCATTATGTGCAGCTCTCCCAATCATTGCATCTGTAAAATATCACATCTGATGGTCGTTTTGCTTGTCCTGCAGCTATTGAGTATCGAACGTTATGCCGTGAGACGAACAGCATTCTTAAAAAGGAGGCTTAAAAGAGCTGGATTCTAAGCATAGCTGTAGAATGGCTTCTGAATTACATGCTTTGCATTATTATCCTTAAGCAGCTTTTTAAAAAAATTGACGCATGACCAAATGGATACCTGAGCCTTCTTACATGTATATTAGGGACCATGTCAGTACAAGAACTGTAGCAGAGAAGGTATGAGTAAGCTGTTATTGTATTATATGAACATTCCTACCCTTTGTTGCCTGAAGGAATTAACAGATATATGGAAGAACAACTAAGGAGGCAAAGTGCAGGGAATGATAATAAATGGATTGAGAGAGACGAGGAATCTGTGGCCTTAGAGGGGCTGGTGAGGTACAAGCTCAACAGTGTATCTTTTATTATTTGCCATTGTAATGGTATGTGAGAATGACCTTGGGAAACCAAGGGAGGGGGAAGAGCTGCCGCCTAGAAAATGATCAGATAAGAGGCAGGATAGCCCATAGCTGCATAATAGACAAAGAAATAAACTCTCTTAATTTATCAGATAGGAAAAGAGCAGGACTTTTGTACTTTGTAAGATTATGTTAACGCAGCCTTACAATAAAGTAGAATGAACTCATCTGGTCATGTTTCATGTTTGGACTGTACCTAAGACTGTACCATGCCAGCCATGTTTCCTGAGGTTACTGGCAGATATTGCTCAGCAGATGGGAACAGCTAGAGGTTCCGGTCAACTAATAAATGTTATTACAATTACTTATGCACCCTGGTACAGTTATACTCCGAGCACAGACAAATCATTTCTATTATGACGTACATTCAGTCTGTTTGAACAGGAGTAGAACCTTTAAACTTTAGCTTTATCAACCTTTATTTACTCTATGCAAGGGCAGCTAAAACTCCCTCTCTGCGTGTTTAATTAAAAAGAGATTTTTCGAAAGAAAAACCTTAAGTGACTGTCAGATAAATTTCACCGGAGTAGGGCTCGAGGAAAAATGGAACATTCAAATTCTGAAGGCATCGAGTGGGAACAGATTGGGGGGGGGGGGAATCTCCAGTAAAACCTCTGCTGCAGGATCGTTCAAGAAAGAAGGGGTGCTATATGTTTCTTTTTGGGAGGGACTTTAAAAAAAAAAAAAAGCCTTTTGGTCACCACAAGCTATTAACAGTGGTGATAGTGGTCATCTTTCAGAAGACTACCCAAGGAAGCGTTAGAACATTTTTCAGTATATAAGCCTGAAATCTGGCCTCCCCGTAATGAGAAATATGAGGACGGATAAAAGGAAGGTCTACGTTATGAGCTGTTGCAGCCGATGAGTCATCGGCTGAGTGGGCTCTTGCAGGTCTGCAGCTGTGAGTACTGCAGCAACAGACCGTCTCCTGTCTCTACAAGAGAAGGGGTGTGTGTGTAAAAAAAACAACAAAGCACCCCAATTTTCAAACTGCGTTTTCTCAGAAATGCAATTTTAAAATATTATCCGCAGGAGGCATTCTTGCATACCACCCTACGCTCTATGGGAGTCAATGGCCCCATTGTTGACACTCAGCTCGGGCTCCAGAGAAGGCTTCTGCAGTGAAGGATGCTTGTTGGATCCGAGCAATTCTGTAGCTATTAAAACACCCTTAAGGGTCCCGACTTCCACGAGCTTGTGGCTGGTTGGAAAAAATGTAAAAAAAAAGAAAGAAGAAGAAGATACAAAAGCCCTTTTAACTGACTGATTGGACAACATTTATAGAGACACCAGCAACTATTTTCCAAAATGAATCCCAATAAATGCCATTCAAAGCCAAGTGATTGCCTCCCATGATTTATTACTGCCAGTAACGTACCCAAAATTGCAAACAAATGACATCAGCGAAATGTAATGATGTCTGGCAGTCGTGGTTCATGCAAAATTGATCCAAATTATATTCAGGAAAGTTTTTTAGGGACGTTTCCCCCGCCCTTTCTGTAACATACAGTTCACAATCGTATCTCATTATACTATTTAGAGCCCTCCTCCCTTAGAATAACTTAACAGTCTGCCTGTCTTCAATTATTTGTGAAGGCTACGTTGAGGTTACGGTCCTACAAACTGACGTATTGTCTCAGCATTCCATGATGTGTCGTAACAGTGGGTTGGGAAGTGTACTAGCCTCCTGCACAACATCTGGCAAGCAGCCCATAAAAAAACCCACTGTTTTTATTGAAAGAGCGTGCTGCCACCTAGCCACATTAAGAGGGCAATGCTTCTTGTTTTAGAAAAGCCTGATAGGCTTTCAAATTTAACATTTTATATTTGGGGAATCTCTCCCAAGTCCTAGAAAGTTGCTTCCTTGTGATTCCCTGCGTTCACATGTGTATGTGTGCCCATGTGCCTGGACGTTAGCAGTGAAGTAACTTGGGAATATACACCCAGAGTCACCAAATGTGTGAATGTCATCCCAGATGTCCAAAGAAAGTAAGCTGGCAACTATATCAAGCAATTGTGATATAAGAAGCTGTTGGAAACTGGTGGTCGCTTTAATAAGGACAAAGGCATCGTTTCATACTGCCCAGGAAAGGATATAATAAAACTCCTTTATTTTATCAAGAAACCAACGTGGATCAAGAAAACTACATTGATGCTTGATTCAAAGAAACAGCTAGCACAAGTATTGAAAGGAAATGGAATTAAAATGGAAGGTTGGACTGGAAAATAAGAACAGCAGGCTAAGATCAGATACAAGCAGGCTAGAACAGAACAAAGGAAACAGCAAGGAAGCGAAATCAAGAAAAGACCAAGAAGATCAAAGAATACCTGATCAAGAAATATCACTTGGAAACAAGGAAGATTAAGGAAACACTGGAAATAATAAAGCAGCAAATAATATCTATAGCCAAGGTCAGCACCTAGGAAGATCAAATGACACTCTATATGCAGAACCTGCAATTTCAATTGAAGCAGAAACGTTTCAATCAATCCAATTATGGAGACTGCAAGGAACCATCCAACACCTGACAACAAAGAAACAGTGCAGTTCTGGGCAGAGATATGAGCTAACCGAAATAAATACTTCAAGAAGGCAGCTGGGCTAAAGGAGGTAGAGAAGGAAAAAGAAGAAGAAGAAGCTCAGAACAGCAGGGAAAAAAGGGCAAGGGATATTGCAGTAGAAGGCGAAGATGAACTGCATGGTTTTTGGAAGAAACATTTGAACGGTCTTCATTTACTCATTGCCAAGTAGTTTAACAACATCCTTTCATTAAATATATAGTTAGGATAGTGCACTGCACTCAAACTGATCTAGAAGCCCTGTACAGGAAGACCAGAATAATAATAATGATGAATCATGCTCTACATCTACGCAATGACACTGAAAGACTCTATTTACCAAGGAGCATAAGTGGTCACGGAAATTTGCAAGTACACCAGATAGTTAAGGAAGAAAAAAGGGCATTTGAAAAAATACTTGAAGAGCAGTGAAGAAGATGCCTTGAAACTAGTATATACCATGAAGGCTAATTAAATACCAATGAGACCAAAATGATCTATAAGAAAGAAAAGATGAAGAATACAACAGAGATTGGGCAAAGCAAAACATTACATGGCCAGCACACAAAAAAACTAGCAGGCAAAGCAGGACTTGGCACTGGTTAACAGCAGGAAAATTCAAGAAAGACAGAAGAGCTAATTCTGGTTGCACAGGACCGAGTCTTATGAACAAATACATGTAAAGCCGGAATTGAGAAGACAGGAACAGACAACAAATGCCATCCCTGCAAAGAAAGTGAAGAAAGAGTGGACCACCCAGTGAGTTCCTGCAAGGTCAAACAGACTGAAAACAGGTTACAAATAATGGCTCAACAAAGTAGCAACAATGGTGTACTGGAATATTGGCAAGGAATGCCACTTGCCTGCAAGCGAAAACTGGTGGGGACCATAAAGTAAACAAAACAATATTTTTTTTAAAAAAAGCTAAAATATTCCAGGCCTTTAAAACTCAAGAGAGAAGCACCCGACACATAGCACCTTAGACTTAACCACTGTTGACAGTAAAGACATTGCAATATCTGGAGACAGCAGATTGTAAGAGAGAGAACTGACGAAAATCACAAAATGCAAATACTCATAAATGGAAGTGTAAGAACTTGGCAAAAGAAGGCAAAGGTGGTACCAATAGTAATAGGTGCTTTGGGTGCAATCCCCAAAAATACCTGCAGTACCACTTGAGCACGATAGGCACTGACAAAATCACCATTGTCAATTGCAAAAGGCAGCTTTACTTGGTATAGCTTACATCCTGTGAAAATATCTTTAATATTATTAAAGAAACATCTGCCTATCCCAGGCCTTCTGAGAAGGACTCAGGTTGAAAAAAAGTGCCAAATCCAGTCTAACCCTCTGGCTGAATGTGCAACAAACCATAATAACATTTGCTATCAAACAGCAAAAAAAAAAGCTAATAAAATCTTATATTTGCTTTATACAGATCTGAAGCTTTATGGAGAATAAGAAAAAAAAAATTCCAGTCAATAACAAGTGATTTAAGAATTTTTAGCACTTATATAGCAATTAAATTTGGCCTAGAACAGCTACTACTATAGCAGCAGAGTATTTCTTGCTACCGCCACAGTAGCAATAAATCGAAGTAAAATTGTGAATAGTAATGGAATTGAAATGCTGAATGGTTAAAGAATGAGGACTCATCAGGATTAAAACCTACAAGGATCAGAGCATTTTACAGTATCATCAAGCATGGGCAAGTTAAAAGTGTAGTTAGTAAAGACTAAATAGAAACAGTGAGAAAATTGCTAAAACCAAAATTGAATGGTAGAAACACCGTCAAAGCCTTCAATACCTGGCCATACCTGTGTTATGATATGCTGCTGGAATTATTAACTGGACACAAGGTGAACTGGACAGCTTGGATTGAAAAAACACACTGATGACTATTTGCTATGCATTACATCCTCAGAATGATATTGATAGATTATATTTGTCCTGCAGAAATGGAGGTAGAGGTATACTTCAAGTAAAAAAATTGTTAAAGAAGAAAATCATGCATTGGCTGATTATATCGAAAACAACTAAGAACAATCATTGATGCAAGCTAAAAATTGAAATTTATTGAATGCACAGGAAACAAAACATGAATATTGAAATAATGTAATAAAACGTGAATAGAAATATTGGCACAGGAAAGTGTTACCTAGTCAATTTTTACAAAAGATTGAGTGAAAGTGGATAAAGATAAAACCTGGCAAAGGTTTACAATTGAAACATTAAAAAGTAAATTAAAGACTTGAATTTGACAGCTATTTGAACCAATGTAATCAGGCCATAATTGAAAAAAACATGTAGATTGTGCAAAGGAGCAGAAGAAACAGCAAATCATATACTCAGCTTTGTGCAAGATCACACAAACATATTATAAACAGCCTCGTAACACAAGATATGCTAGTTATTCACTGGAACATCTGTAAAATTATCAAAAGCCAATTACAAAAAATGGATAAGAACATATAGTTGAAGAAAATGAGTCATGCAGTGGCCTAGAGGTGGAGCTCTCGTCTCTCAATCAGGAGGCTGTGAGTTCAATCCTAGGTAGAGGCAGATATTTCCTTTTCTGGGCACGTTGAAAATTTATCTGCTGAATATAAGTCTGCATTGGGTACAGGAAGGGCATCCGGCCAGTAAATACTCAGCTCCATTCAGTTGCCCAAAGTCCACCCCACAAGGAATCAAGGGGTTATTAAAAGAGGACGATACCGGTGAAAAAGTAGTAAAAAATAAGCAGGTTAAAATATTCTGCTGTTTCCAAATAGAAAACTGATAAAGTCTTAACATATTACATCCAGATTTACCCCTGGTTGAAAAGAAAAAGGTGTGGATAATTGATGTGGCAATATCAGGGGACAGTAGAATAGCAGAACTGGAAGAAATCATAAAGTTTCAAGGTCTGAAAATTGAAGTTAAAAGATTATGGCTTAAACTGGTAGCAGTGGTTGCAGGGGTGCCATATCAAAACATCTTGGATAGCACTGAGAAAATCTATGCATTGACAAATTTTCCATTTGTCAATTACAAAAGGTCACACTGCTTGGATCTGCACATATACTGTGCTGATACACTACTATATTTTAGGTTCTTGGGAAGAACCCACATGTAAATACCACCACCAGCTAATGAACTGACAGCTGGGATTTCTCATTGTGGTGAATATAATAAGAGTAATAATATACATTTTTCCCACAGATCACTAATATGACAGTTATTCATGTTTTTGCCATAACTACTGATGCAGAAAAAGAAGATATTCGCTACTTGTATGGTTATGTTCAAGGAGAAATCAACAGAACATGCAAGTAAGAAGATTGGAATGCTAGTGTTGGAAATAATGAGAAAAATATTGTTGAACTATATATGGATTAGGAATAAAAAATAACCGATTTATCTGTTTCTGTCAATCCAATTATTTTATTGACATTGCTAATATTGCCAAAATATAGTCTTCAGACAACCAAGATGACATTTATATAACTAGACAATAACAGATGGAATACACACAAAAAATCAAATTAACTATATTAGTGGTACAAGGTTGTGGAAAACTTAGTTATAATAACAAAGATATAGCAAAGGGTTTATTGTGCAAAAGATGACGAACTACTGATGGGCAAGTTCCAAATCAAGCTAAAGGAAAAGAACAAAACCAACCAGTTTTCATAATATTATCTTAAGTGTATACTAGTTTCAAGCAGGACCTAGATAGAGAATCAGAAGATGTGGAACAAAAATCAATGGACTTGTTAAGGATTCATGTGAAAAGAGATGACTGTGTTTCCCCGAATAAGACACAATCAGAAAATAAGCCCTGGCCTAGCCTGATTTTTAGCATGCTCCTAATATAAACCCTACCCCCAAAATAAGCCCCAGTTAAGGTCCTCATCAGATCGGGGGGGGGGGGGG
>JANHFP010000885.1:54540-78807 GCA_032468135.1 Calamaria suluensis | reverse complement strand
CCTTTTTTTTTAAAAAAACAAACAAACTTCTAGAGCAGTACTAAAGTCCACTCCGATGCAGCATGGTTTGTTGCCTTAAAGGGGCAGACTATAGAGTAAATTCTGGTGCTCCGATGTTTCATCAATGTTTTCAGTAGCACAAATTCCTGAATAAAACAGATCCATTTACTATACTGCTTGGGCATACAAGGAATTGTAAGCCAATAATAAGCTGATCTTGCTGCAAAATTAATTTTTCTATCTTTTTTGTATGTAGAGAAGCTCCCAATATGAACAACTAAGTTACCAGGAATAGCAACACAAATTCATAACAGTTCAAAACCTCAAGAAGATGGATATGCATGAGTTACAAGCATATCTACTTACCTGGAAGAGGAACCTAATCTCATGATTCATCAGAATATCAAGTCTTCTTCTTTTAGATAGCCTCCCAAGCATTTATTCATGATGCTTTGAATCATATAACTACCTGGAAAAAGCTGGAGTTGATTCTTGATCTGAAATGCCTTTGCAAATGAATATTTCACTCATAAGGTTTTAGCCTGATTAGAACACTGAAGCCTCCCTTTCCATTATTAAATGTACATTTAAGAAGAACAAATAACAACCTCTGAAAAATAGGGCTTAATAGATTCTACGATGGTACAATTCTCTTTTATTGCCATTATCTAAGCACTTTTATTGCACCCATATTGGGATATAATATTTTGGATTATTAAGCCATAATTTTTTAAAGAGATCTTATCCTGTTCGTCTCATATGTTTGTGTGTGTGTGTTTCCACTGGGAACCATGGCACCATGTTCTGCCAGGTATGAAGATCAGGACCACACATGACGTTCCAATTACTATTCATGCTTATGCATAAAAATCTATTCAACTAAGAATTAGCACTGTTCTGGCCCTAGATAAGGGTCAATGGAATTAAAGAGGGGCTAGACTTAGTCTGCTTGTATGACTATGTAGAGACAATTTAGGCCATGGTCCCCAACTCCTGATCCATGGACCGGCACCAGGCTGCACAAACAAGTGAAGCTCCATCTGTGGGATGCAGGCAATACGTGGAACCATGCCTTCTTTGGTCTGCAGAAAAACCTCTCTCCGTGGAACCGGTCCCTGGTACCCAAAAGGGTGGGGGCCACTGCTCTAGGCTGATTCCTCTTTTGACTCCATCCCCAGATTCTGCCACTTTTTCTCTCATGGTCACTCATAGCCACACAAGAAAAACTTGTTTAATTGTTGCCTATAAATCAGTATGATTTCCTAGTCTCCCATCCTACATCTTAGTTTTTCAGTCAGGCATTACAGGATACAGTTGTTCCATAAAGCTTTGCCAAAGGAAAAGGAAGGAAAGGAAAGGATGGAGGGAGAGGGAGAGAAGAACTACCCATTTTCCATTAAAAATACAAATTTAAGGGAGAGACTTCTGCTACGTCTGCTGCTTTCCTTGCATGCAGCCAAAAGCAGAAGCAGCAGCAGCAGCAGAAGTATTTCTTTCTCTCCCCCAAACTCTGCCTCTGCAGCTTCCAAACCCCACCCAGGGCAGGGGCCTCTCTGGGAGTGTGCACCACTCTATGGTGATGGCTAGAGCTGGAGCCTGCAGGGAGAGCTGGCCCAGGTTGTGGCTTCCGTGCGGGTGCTGGTGGTGGGTGTCGGTGGCATTGGCTACAAGTTACTCAAGGATCTGGTGCTCACCCATATTAATGTGATGAGGCCTGGGAGGCACATGAGTGGGGGATGGGGACAGGCACTTGTGCAGCTAGGTGCTATCGGGTCCCTCGCATTATACACACACACACCACAGGAAGGTGAGGGGCTTGATGGTGGTGCACGAAGGGAGCCTCTGTCTGCCGGACTCCCAGCTGTGAGTTTGAAGGCTACCCGGGGCTTCCTGCACCCCCAAAATAATAAGACCCCCTCGATAATAAGGCCAAGCCCATATTTTGGGGGTCAAAAGAAAACAAGACCCTGTCTTATTTTCGGGGAAACTTGGTACACATTTAAGAGTCAAGTCTCCTTCACTTTTCTATCTAACTTTTTTTTGTCTATTCTTTCTTCTTACAATTGGACCAAGGTCACTCAGATTTGTGCCTCAGGTAGAGCTAGAATTCAGTCACATAGACTCTTGTTTAATTCATTAACAGCTGCACCAAAGTGTTCTACATATATATATATAACTTTTTTTAAATAGAGAGAAATGTTGATGCTGTAATGGGAAAAAAAGAAGGAAGAAATTAATTAATTAATTAATTTAGATAGCCCCTCTTTCATTTTTCTTTCCATTGTTCTGGATCTATTCTGATCGTTTTAAAACTTTATTATTATTATTATCATGATATTTGCATAGTTTATAAAATTAGCAATAATGGAGTTTGCATGGTCTCAATCAATAGGCATTACTTAAACCTTTTTTTGGAGGGATGCTGGAGACTGCTAAGAAGTTACACAACGTGTAACATGTTCAACATTGGTGCAATGGGACTGGGTGGTTGTTAATATGATTTATTGGGTTAGGGAATTTTCTGTCTTCACTGTGAGTTGGGGGGGGTTTGCACTGAGGGAGCTCAACCAATCTCATTGTACATATATTCTGCACTGACATTAAAGATTTGAATTTGAATTTCTGTAAGAAGCCACTTTTTAGTAGTCAGGGGGCTCTTTGGTGCAGTTCTTTCTTATGCAGGAGTCTCTTTGCATCATGCCTGGGGTTTCCCTAGCTGAGCCCCACCCAGAACATGAATGTTGTTCAATGAATTTAGAGGCATTTAAAATCCTTAACCCTAAATTATGCAATATAGAATAGAAATTTTTTAAAAAGATTTTTCTTTCTGGCACTATGCAAAAATGCTTTTCTTTATTTTTACTCCGATAAATTATAATTTAAATAACTATTCTGCTCAAAAATTTGCTAATGCTTATTTATTATTAGCTAAAAGTAGAAATCTATATTTGTTGAAGAATTGCTTTCAGGACTGATTTGGATAACTCTGTAACATCAAGACTGGTGAGATGACTCAGCTCAAAGCAGTCCACGAAAAACAAGAACTTAGAAACAGTCTTTATTGCAAAAATTTAGTTGCCTTCTCTCTTTTGAAGTTGGTTTATTTCCAAAAGCAAAGTAGATAATTGCCAAGACAAACTCTGGCTGCAGTCCAAAGGAAATTCTTAGATAACACAAGCAAAATTAGCTGAGGAACTCTTACCCAAGGAGACGAGGTCATCGAGACGCTATACTTGTAAATTCGACCTTTGATTCCAGCAACTGCTAAACACACACTGGCTAGCTTTAACTGTTTCAGCTCAGCTGCATCCACTCCCTCACTTCCTCCTGAGTAGAATTTTTTCTAAAGTCCATTTATCCCTGCCTCTCTGTCTTGGATCAAGTGGGGGCGCTGCTCCCAGTTCCTCCTCTGAGCTCTCCCTCTCTGGCAAACAGTCTATTTGTCTGGCAAAGAGCAATAGACAGAACAAAACCAATCTTTCACAATTCTGGAGGAAAATAGTTTTTTTCCCCATAGAATTCTGGAATCATGACAATTTAACCATCCCTTTTGTATAGTAACTCAGTAAGCTGCGGTGCAGAAGTGGCTGTAACAATCAATTTCAAGATATGCTTCTCTGTACATTTTGAAGGTGTCAGTGTTTCATTTCCACCGAGACCTGAAATTATTGTCTAGGCTTTGCTGTTGGAGAGCTTGATAGACAGTTTAATCCCTTATTATGATAGAATTCAGAAGGAATGTTCTTTTTAATGGTGTCCAAACAAATTAACGGTTAAAAATAAGCCTCAGGAGCGCAGTGAGAAAATTCCACAGACTTTTCCATGCCCATAAAACTGACATAACTTCAGTTTAATACAAGGTGGAAGAACTCTACTGCACATAGAGTGCTTCCCAGTTGTTTTCTACTAGAAAGTACAGCAGCTTATACTCCCTGCTGGTGTCCATTAACATACCCATGAATATATAAATGCAAATTGGTGTTTCATGTCTTTTTTTAAACCAATCTCTGATTTTTCCCCCTTTATTTAAATTACTCTAGTTGGAGTTCAGATTTAAAAAAAACAGACATGTTTTGCAAGCAGCTAAAACATTAGCTCTTACAGTACCATGTGCCACATAAAATGAAAATGAAGTGGATGTCATTTTGAGCAATGTTGTGAAATGGCTTTTATTTTTCTTTTGTGTATCTCTGTGTTGGCAAAGAAGCTACACAGACAATTCCCCATCATTGGATATCCTCCCATTTAGGTTTAACTTTATTAGCTCTCCCACTCCTGCACCAATACTCCTTATAATCACATGCACCTTATGAATATTAAAGAGAAGATATTTCATAAATGTATAACAATGACAGATGCTTCTTGCCAAGCACCATGGGCAAGGAGAAAAGGCTTGCACATTAAACATATCGTTACTGCTATTGATACAGCTCTCAGCTACAGAAGAAGCCCTAACAACTTTTATATGGTAATCTAAAGAGATACATAGGAAGGTGGTGGCTCAGTGGGTAAGGCAGCTGAGCTTGTCGATCAGAAGGTCGGCAGTTCAGTGGTTTGAATCTCTAGTGCCGCACAACGGGGTGAGTTCCCATTACTTTTACCAGCTTCTGCCAACCTAGCAGTTTCAAAAGCATGTAAAAAGGCAAGTAGAAAAAATAGGGACCACTTTTGGTGGGAAGGTAACAGTGTTCTGTGCATCTTTGCCATTTAGTTATGCCGGCCACATGACCACAGAGACATCTTCGGACAGCTCTGGCTCTTTGGCTGTGAAACAGAGATGAGCATTGCTCCCTAGAGCCAGAAATGACTAGCACATATGTGCGAGGGAAACCTTTACCTTTAAAGAGATACATATCAACACATTAATAGCCTGGGTATCAGGTACATGAGATCTGTGGGAATAAGCTTTTCTTTTGAAGCCATGCTATTCATGAGATCAGCGGTTTGGATCCCAATATTGTGGTGTGTGTTTTATCATTTGCCCTCTGGCCTCCCTTGTTATAAATCTTTTTGTCATGCCTGCATTGTACATAACCCCCTAAATCCTGAATGTTGATGTCCAAGTCTGATCCTGCAGATAATTCCCACAGATTCAAATGAATATGGCTACCAAAAACCAGTCATCTATATAATATCTGATACTTGTTGTTAAACTGTAATCAGAATGCTTTTAGGAGAAGCCTGTATTTCACTGTAACTAGTAACTACAATATCTCATCTTATGAAACATCAGCTTCTGCTGCAGAATTTGGATCCTGCGTAGGACATCTGTATTGGCTTTGTTTGTCTTGCCAGTGAATTATGTTTATATATGTTTACAAATTGTTTGTATAAGGAGGGAAAAAAAAGAATAACTCCAAGAGGAGAAAGATTGAGATGCAGGCCAACAGTTTTTTAAGAATAATTTTCCTTTTCTCATAGACCGCTCAAGAACCGCTAAGAAATACACATAAAAATAGTGAACTCTGTTTGAGCTTCAATATTGATTAATCATTGATTTAACTTGTATGCACCTTACTTTCAATGACAGATTCACAAAGATCAAACAAAGAAATCAAAATAAAATCAATAAAAGATTAAAAAACAGTTATGACAGAACTGATGGAATGAAGTGAAGGGTCTCATTGTCTCTCACTATGGCCTGGGTAAAGAGCCATATAGATCTTATAAATATATAAACAGATAATCTCCAAGAATTTGCCCGCGATCATGGCCATAATTCATAATTTGCAAACATTAAACTCTATTTTGAACACTGTTTGTATTTTGTGGTTTCCTGAATGTGTCTAAAAGTGACAGTCTCACTTTCACAAACACACAAATTATATACATATATAGAAACCATCAAGCTCACTCACTAAGTGAGTGAGCTTGATGTACAAATAAACATATTGGTCAATCAATGTATGGTGAAATTTTAAACAAAAATATTACATTAAAGCTCCAGTTTGGATATCACCGATGGAAGCTGTAGCCTATCCCAACCTGTTAAACCCTCAAACAACATGGACTTATCTGGAGATTTTAGATGAAGGAGGAAACCTACCAACAAAATTGGAATTAGAGGAAAAAAGGGATTATAACTGATTGGTGGGTATATCTACAAATTAACAACAAATACAGAAAGGACAAAGAAAATTGGGAGATAGAACAAAATTTGACTGATTTTGATAAACTAATACTACAACATGAAGAAAAACTATTGTCGAAAATTTATGGTTTTTTAATGCTCCTGAAGATGGAACATGAAAATGTTAAGGAGACCTTGATAAATTGGTCAAAGAACTGTAGAAGGACAATAATGCTTCAACAGTGGGATAGGCTATGGAAAGATAACTACAAGATGACATTGTCAGCTGCCTACAAGGAAAATATCTTGAAAATGTTCTACAGATGGCATCTGCCACCGGCGAGATTGGCAAAAATGTATAAGAACACCCAACCAAACTTCTGGAGATGTGGCGAGATGCTGAAACAGCAAAAAATAAATACCTATCATTCTTGCTATACATTTACTCAAGAGTTTTCAAGGTAGCTTCCATTGGGTTATCAAATTGCCACAATCCAGAGGAGGCCTTTGTTCAGGTTCAGGTTCTGCACCAGCTGTGCCCATTTCTTAATGATTCTTGCAAGCAATTCCTGTTTGTATTAGTGTACCACACTCTACATGGGGCTGTTCTTGAAGAGCATTTGGAAGCTGCATTTGGTTCAGAATGGTGTAGGAATTTTGTGGGCATCTCTCACTAGGCCCACATAATACCATTGCTCTTTGAGCTGCAGTGCCTCCTAAGAAGTTCTGGGAGCAACTTAAGGTGCTGCTGGTTGACATCTATAAAAACCCTAAGGCCAGGCTTTTTGGACTTGCTGCAATTTTTCTGCTCACATCACCAGACATAGAAGCAACAGCATGTTCTAGGTCCCCTTTGTTAAACAGTGCCATCTTATTGGACTCAGGAGCCATGTGTTCTCTTGCCTGCCTTATTTATTTTTATTTATTTATTATTGAATTTATATACCGCTTCTCTCCCCACGGACTTATAGCATCCCATCAGAAATCTGAATGGCAATGACCATGTTAGCTATTTGCAAGCTTGCTGCATATGTTTTAACCAAAAGGTTAGACAAGCTCTGGTAGTTATGGTTTTATTAATAAATAGGGTGTGTTGTTTACCTTGGGTGCTGTGGTTTATTGTTGGTTTTAATCATTGTATGCCAACCAGTGTCACTGTTGTTATATGGTTGGTTATCTAAATTACTTTAATAAGGTAAACAAATTATATATATGTATATTGTTTTAGTTATCACATTTCTTCTTAAGTACTTAAATTATGGTGCCTGTTTTATGGTGGTGGAAACAATTCAAACTCAGGCAGTAATATGAAAATATGAGTTTTATTATAATAAAAATACACGCATGCATAATGTACAATGGATATGGCTTACACACATGAATTCTTACAGTTTCTAAAATAATAGGTAAAATGATTTTTAAAAAAAACAGATGACATGCATAAAAGCAAAATATTTATAAACTGTGGTCCAATTTAACAAAAATCAAGCAGGCTTCCAAAAATACTTCCAGGTTGTTCCACAATTTAATTAAACATTTTCCATATGCTTCTTAATAATGATGAATGTTTTAATGGAAAATTAATAATTGCTTCTTCACATTTGTAATAGTAGTAATTTTGAAACTGTATACTACTAATAATTTTGAAGTAATTATTTTGAAATGGTATTCTAAGCCACAGTCAAATAAAGTTTCTCACCATGCTTGAAGGTTATTAATGTGCTAATAAACTTCGTTAAAGCTTTTGCTCTGAGGAAATATTTCTCTATTTCTCACATACTTCTCTTGCTATCTGAAAACCTACTTTCAAAAACAGTTTGATGCAGTACATACAAATATGATTGTACCCGTAGAGACTTGGATTTAGGTGGATTAGCTATAAGCAAAGATTTTCCTATGGCACTAAATCATACACCAGAGCCTGTATTTGCAATATTTTTCAATGATCATAATTAACTGCCTTTTACAAATTTTACATGATCAATGATTACTCACAAAAAAAACCACCTATTATGGGGGTTTTTTTGGGGGGGGGATTTGGTAACAGAAAATGAATGGTACCTCATATGGTTCCAGGAACAAGAAAGAAAATGCCGCAAAGTAGAGAGGAAAAAAGATGCTTCTAAACAGTGTAACGCTCTAAAACAATGAGCCCATACTAGTGTGTTGTACTGCCATTTAAAATGTATTAAAAATAGAGATTATTTTCAGGGATGTTTGCAATGGTGGCTAAATGAAAAATATCAAGATGACAGCTGCAATCACACAATTGATCCCCTTTCTCTTTTGCACATACACATACAAAGGGGAAAGTTTTAGTCATGGCCACCATCTTTACTTTTTTATATCTGTTCCGCATTCATCTCTAAGTATTTGGACAAATGCTACGTGTGTGTGTGTGTGTGTATGTATGTATATAAAATATGCCAGGTATATATGCTAATTCAGTTAACATTTTTCATGGGATTATAATTTAACTGCCTTATACTGAGTTTGTACATCAGCTAATCCTGCCTATCATAGAATTCTTTCTCATCAGCCATAAAACCTGGGATTAGAGAATAAATTCTTAAAATTTTTCACCTTTCTACAAGTTAAATTGTCATCTTTTTTTAAATAAGATACTTGAAACATCATTTATAGTAGCAACTGCTCGAAAATGAGTTGCATATAATGATCTTAAGAAAAACTGTTGGAGTATGTAGTGTCAGTGCTAAAAAAACTGAAGTGGAGAAAAATCACATTCCAGTGGCTAATTCTTCAGGACCTGCCCAGTGGAAATAGTAATAATCCTGAATAGCCTTTGCTCACTTCAAATTACAGTACTTGGAATATGACACTGCTTGCCATTTACATTTTTATGGAACATCTCCCCATATTGTTCATTTGAGCAAGAAATGCATTTTGTTATTAGAATATGTTATCTTATTTCAATTCTAATGGATACATAATGCAATTTTTTTCATGTACAAATCCTTCCAAAATCATTACATTATATGAAAATGTTTGATATCACATTTTCAAGTTTCATGTTTAGCTAGCTCTTTAAACGTGCTTTTATATTTTGCTTTGTTTCAGGAATGTACAATTTTAATAAAAGAAAACTGACTATGCACTCAATTATTCATTCCCATTTAAAGCAAGCAAAGAATAGGAAACTTACTTCACTCGTCATTCAGTATTATTAAAATGGGATGCCTGATGGCATTTTAACACTATGCTTTCGGCACTATAAAGAATGAGAAGCCCATTTCTTGTATCTCAAAACAATTTTGATTCCTAAAGGATCATGCAAGCTTCTTATAAAGGAATGGATTTATAGGCCCCTAGAGCATTTTTAATTATAGTTTTAAAATATATGGTTCTGACATATTATACACAGAGATCTGACCTCTGTGGTTAAAAAGAGATTAAAAAGAAGAAAATCAACTGGGAGTTTGATACATCAGAACTTTAGATTAAATTTCTGGGTTATTGTTTCTGCAAAAATTATTCACTTTCATTTTGTAGAACAGTTGGACAACCCCAACATGCTGCCTGTAGATAATAGAAGTTTTGCCATATGGATGTAAAGCATGTACCTTTTTCTTATGTATTTATCTATATATCTTTTTAATTTTTTTAAAAAATAAAAAAATATTTTTTTAAAAAAAAGTAGTTTTGGCTGAACAAAGTCATTCTAAATGTTTGAATTGGATATACTTCAATATCCTGGCCAAATTTTCTATTGCCAGATGTCACTGTTTCATAATGAACAAGAAATCAGTCTAAATTTCTTAAAAAGCACATTTGTATAAATAATAGTTTTCATTGACGCAACTATGAGTCTAATGTAAAACTTACACTAACCTTGTATTTTACACAAAAGGCACTTTTCCAATTCTGTATTAACATTCACAATTAATTTCTAAATAAATATTACATTTTAGCATGTAAAAATAAAATTTTAATTTGCATGAATGACAATAGATTAACCAAAACATCAACAAATCAACCCTTCATTCTGATTAGTATTTAATTCTAACGTTCCAACATTATTAAATTCCTATAACTTTTATTCAAATGTAAACTTTCTTTTAAGCTGCCAATAAAGGCTCTTTACAGTATTTTCCTTCATGCTTTCAGTATTATCAAAGAATAGTTTCTAGTGATCATCATTGTTATAGACTGTCTTTAATGCTCTTTTAATTAAGAAACACTAGTTCTGCTTACAGGGTGATTGCAACATGCCACCAACATGAATGAACTTAAAAGAAAAAGCTGGAAGTAAATATAGACGGAACTGCAAAAATAACCCAGAAAATCTGATCATATATGCACATATTTAATAAGCCAAAGTAGTAAGATTGTTTTTTTCTTCAAATTCTAATATGAATTTTATACAGTATATAACAGCAAAGTAGCAACATGACTTTGCTCTTACTTCCAGCAAGCTATATCAAGAGCTAGATTTTAAGTCCAGTTTTATGATTTACCTTATTGGACTGTGGATCAAACCTTTAGTGAGCCTATATATGCATCGTACTTTATGGAAATTCTGGGTTTTTTTAATCAGACAACTCAATGCCTGGATGCTCAATCTACCATATATAGTGAAGTTTCTTTTGAGTGATGGTACAGTTTGATAAAACAAATCCTAGATATGCCTGTTTAAAGGCATCCTCTCAATCTGTGAAACACACAAAACATGCGCGTTAACTAATGAGTGGAGTTGTGTAAACTTTCAAAAGGGCATTTTTTTCCTAAGAGGTTAGGTGTCAGCTTTTCCATATGTTCCCTCTGGTGGCCGGTAGTACTTGGGGAAAGCCATCAGCTGAATCATGTTGAAAGCATACTTTCTGCATTTGATATTCTTCAGGACATTTTCTATGCGGCATCCTTGTCTAGTTCAGAGGGGGGGAAAAAGACAACTTCATGAAACAAGTCATAAATAAATGTTTTATTTTGTACATTGCAGAGTTTTAGCAACAATTGAAGTAAAAATAACAAAGATAAATCTACAATATATTTTCCACAAGTGATGATACATCTTACAGAATTAGATCCAAGGCCAGGCCAGTACAGTTATTGCCCTCAAAGGTAGGTTATGGTATATATATATATATATATATATATATATTTCTTCTCACTGTGGCTTGATTAGATATTATACTTTATGATATATTTTACTCTAGCATTAGAAATATATTTATTTTAAAAATTATCTTACTTTTTTCAGATTGGTTTTCCTTTGTTCATTTGTACATGTTAAAGTTTACATGTCTGTAAGTGTGCAGGTACCACAAATAAGGCATTTTTAATGAAATCTGGCCCTATACATTTGCAAAGAAAAGGTCTACTACCTTTGTCTCATTTTTAAGTTTATGATGAAAGAAAAAAAACATGGCTTTCTTGGAGCCCAAATCAATTTCTGTTGTACAAAGTAAGGACGCTGATTCATACATAGTACAAAATTCACAATAGCCAACAAAATGCAAAGAAAACTTTGTTTAAAATAATATAGACGGATTTTGGAAAGAAAAGGCAGCAAAAGCAACAATTACAAACAGGTTAATTATGTTACACAACGTAAGTTATTGTATGCCATAGATGGCTTGACAAAAAAGAGTTAGTTATGCAACAAATAATTAAAAGGAATACTAAGATTATTTGTTAAAACAGAAGGACTCTACTGGCAAGAAATAATGAAAATAGCACACTGAAAATTAATCTTTTGACCTTATCCAGAACATTTAACTTAGTTTTAAATGTCAATGTGTAAATACTTTCCTCTATGATCTTACATGTTTTGACCAATCACCACAGAAAAATAATAATCATGCTGGAGGTTTTATCATTACATTTTCATACAAGGAAATAATCATTTTATGTGGCTCCTGGCAAAGATAGCACTGTTAAAGAAAATGATTCTATCTAGTAAAGCAGAATTTGGCAATTTTTACACCTGAGTACAAATATTATGCTGGGAAAAATAACTATTCCTGCAAATCTGTCCTGAATTAAAATAAAGTGCTGACAATCCCCTAAATTGGAATTTGATTAGAAGTGGGTGAATCATATTTCATGACTAGGTCAAATGTGATCAAGAAACCCTAATGTACATTGGCTGTCTTGGAACTAATGAAACATGAAAAGATTTGCTAGAGCTAGATTAAATCAGTTGAGCACAGTATGCTTTCTTGATTCCTGGGACGAAAAGGAGAATGTATGCAGTTCAAGACATTGGCTTCTTAAGAACTAATCTAAGGGTCCAAGAATGTACAATGTAGTACAATGTGTAATTTTAAAGTTTAAGAAAGCAACAAACAGAAGTGAACTTTACTGATATTTTGCTAATAGTAAAGCAAGACTTAAAATAAGCCACACAACCAGCAAGTGTGAGCTGACAAGCAGCAAGGCGACAGGATAGAAGTGACGAGAAGTTGGCTTGTTATCAGTTAGACAGCCTGTCTCGGGATCATCCGATTCATTCAGTGCTCCCTGGGTTTGTCTGCTGTTAAACAGGGGAAGTTAGGAATAAATAAGAGACCATTTAATAGGAGAGAAAAGCAAAAGAAAAGCCATGCAAATCTATACTACATAATTCTATTTTGGGGCTTGACGATCATTCTTTTTAAAATCACATGTTAGGGCTACTCTTCAAAAAGAAAAACAAGTATCCCAAACCTCCCACTGGTATTATTTGCCGCATTAAAATCTCATGTGTACTTCAAAATGGAATAACTCACGTCAAAGGAGTAAAATAAATCAGAAATGTAATGGATTGGAGTTCAAAGATAAAGGTAAAATTTTCAATACTGAATATTGAATCAATAATGTATGTACGTACATTACATACGTATGTATATGTACAGCAGAAAACAATTAACATATATATATGGCAATATATATATATATATATATATGCATCACCAGGAATTAAAATTGATGGATAAGGTTTGTTTTAATGCTAGTTTGTCTATTGGAACTCTACATACAGATCTTAATTTATCCTGCTGGATGTCCTTGAATCTTTGAATTCCCATTCAAAATCTAGTTTCATCCATTTGTGCTGGGATTCATGATAGTTGCACTGTCCGAGGGTCATATGATCTCCATTTGTAACTTTACCAGATAGCTTCTGATAAGCAAAGTCAATGGAAGAAGCCATATTCACCTAATGACCTTAATGACTAATTTATGACAATGATTTATTTAACAATTGCAATGATTTGCTTAATAACTGTGGCAAAAAACTGGCATAAAATGGTGCAAGACTACATAGACACTGCCTTATTTAGCAATAAACATTTGAGCCCAATTGTGGTTGAAAGTCCAGGACTATCTGTAATTCAGGGTCCTGCTTCATTGCAAGAAAACTCTTTTGAGCTTTATGAAGATTGCAAGTTTTCGAAATTAAAATCTTCATGAAGATTTCAGTTATCACTTGCAGGCTGTTTAGTAAGAGGTTTTATTGCAAAGAAAGCAGAAAAAGTATGAAAGTATGAAGAATTAGAAGTAGATTCAATTCTTTCATCTTCAAAGAAAATACTTTGTAAGAGAACATATTTCAGTGGACAGGTTTGCCTCTGCTGAAGCTTCTTTCGGCAGGCATGTCTTTCAGCAGGTAGTTTCCTCTACTGGGCGGCTTCCCTCCCGGTAGTTGTCCTGCTTTGGCATGTCCCAGTAATGATGATTGACATTGCAGCCTGCTGAGGAAAATGGGTGTTGTCTTACCTGAACACCCTTTTTCTTGGCAGGGTGCGATGTCAATCATCCCTGCCCTTCAGCCGCCTGGCCTTTATTGGTTCACATATGGGTGTGTGTCTGTCTTGCGGAGAATAGGTGGTCTCCCACCTTGTTTTACTCAGCACGTCGGTATGCATTCGTTCAACCTCGCTTCAAAGCGGGAACTATCCAGAAGAGGAGGAACTAAAAATGTGCATGCCCGGTCCTGATTGGTTCAGCGGAGCAGAACCCGTTAACGATGATTGACATTGCACCCTGCCAAGAAAAAGAGTGTTCAGGTAAGACAACACCCATTTTCTTGTATGGCTTTGTATAATTAGCTCTCCAAGTGGATAGAATTCCAGTGTGTTTTTATCAACATCTGCAAAGCTAGAAAGTAATTTAGCATATATATATATCCATATTTCACCTTTTGTATGCTGCTTGTACTATTTCTGTAGTTCCAGATTAATTATTATTGTTTCAGGAAAAACTTAAACAATTCGAAGAAAGGTTAGCAGAGGAAAGATGTAATCGTTTAGAGGAACGTAAGAGAGAGCGCAAAGAAGAAAGACGCATTACTTACTATCGTGATAAAGAGGAGGAAGAACAAAGGTTGGAAGAGGAGAAGATGCTTAAAGGTAAATGCTGAAAGGTTCTTCCTAAAGTAACACTCTAACCTCATCTTTCTATTTATATAGATCTTATATTTCTTAATAGTACTGTATTTTTCGAAGTATAAGACACACTTTTTTCTCTCCTAAAAGATGCTGAAAATTTGGGTGTGTCTTATACTCCAAAAGTAACTCTGCCCACCGGCCGGCCCCCACCCTTTGGCCTCTGCACATCCTCTTCCTGGCTGCAGAGATTACCACCAACAATGGCTTGTGCTTTTGGGCTTTGCAAGTCACATTTTCAGCCTCCAAACGCTCCGTTTGAGAGCCCTTCAAGGCTGCCCAAGCACATTCATGCTGCCCGCAAACGCAAGGCATTTGAGAATGAAAACATGACGTGAGGTGCCCAAAATGGCTAACTGGAACAGTTGCTGCCTTTTCTTACCCTTTCCCCGCTTTTCTAATTGCTGTTCCCTCTGACGATCAGCTGTGCTTTAGAAGCTGTTTTTTAGCCCCAACCTCAAAACCAGCAAGCGAACTAATGTGCTGAAGTTGACATCCCAACCAGCCCCAACCTCAAAACCAGCTAATGAACCAGCTGAAGCTGACCAGGCTAAGGACTGGCCAGATCCCCTCACTTTCCCTTCCCTAAGGGAGGAAGAAAAATATGGCAATTTTGCATAATTTTTGGGATAGATGTGTATCATGGCAGCTACTACCTGTTTTCCTCAAAAAAGACATCCTCTGATAATAAGCCCAATTGGGCTTTTGAGCACATGGCAATAAGGGCAAGCACTTATTTTAGGCCTCAAAAATATAAGGCAGGGTCTTATTTTTTGGGAAACATGATAGAAGTAAACATTTGTTCTGGGTAGTCTTTACAGGTATACAAGTAGTCTTTGCTTCACTATCATTTTAGTGCCTCTTCAAAGTTATAATGGTGCTAAAAAAAGCAACTTACAACTGGTCCTCATACTTACGACCCTTGTAGAGTTCCCCTAGTTCATATGGGCGCATGGCAACCATTGCAACAATGATCACTGTGTCTGTGATCATGTGATTGTCATCTGTAAGTCAGATACCCTTAACTCCGTGCCTGTTATTTCTAATCATAGTTAGCCTGTTTGTAAGTGTGAGTTCCAACTTACATACAAATTTGAGTTAAAGGCAGCTAGAAATGGAACTTGTTCTTTACCTGGGGACTGTCTCTATTTTGCTCAAACTGAATTACTTATATTGGGAAATACGTATATAAAATTGCTACAGTAGGAGAAGTTCCATTAAAATACTTATTAGGGTTAGTTCAGAGACCAGCAAATATTTTCTTGCATCTTTTCTTTTTTTGAAGCTACAAAATAAAAAATGAATTAACAGCTAGATTTAGATTGAGCCACACATCCTTAACTATTATTTACAAAATTGAATATATTAAAGCTAACTTTCAAGCTGTGTAAGTACGAAGTGATGTTCAGATCAGTATATTTGAAGATGAAATAGCCATTTTTAATCCAAAATGGTAAGTTGCTTTATTATTTTTTATGATTGTGTGGACAGAACAAGAAGAGAAAGAACGTGTTGAACGTGAAAAACGTGAACATGAAATGCGTGAATATCAGGAACGTGTTAAAAAACTAGAAGAGGTGGAGAGAAAGAAACGTCAAAGGGAATTGGAAATTGAAGAGCGGGAGCGTCGTCGTGAAGAGGAGAGGCGGAATCTTGACGATCCACTTTCGCGGAAGGTAACTAATTCTAATGAACTGGATTTTTCTGGAAAGCATATATTTATACACTATATATATCCAGTTCAAATATTTTGATTAGAAATCATTTTAAGATAGAGCTTCTGTGCCATTTTAAACCATAGATTAATTTACAAGTGTATTGATACAATGTAAATTTTTGCAAGGATTATTCAAAATAGAAACAGATACTATTCTGTTGTTGATTTAAACAAAGATGTGATTCGGTACATTAATAACTTGACTTTGTGTCAAGGTTTCCACTGACAATCCCAGGCAAATCTGAACTCTGACACCCTTGTTTCCTCAAAGAACTTCTTTATTGGGTACATTATACACGCTTAGTGGAAAACCAACTCTGAAACTTTCCCACAATTTTAGCATAATTAAACTAGCAATAATACTTTCCCCAAGTGTCACTGGTCATGTTGGCCAATTGGTGGACTCCTCAGGCACTCTCATCCTCCCATCATCTGGGAGATGACCTTGGTTCTCACGAGAAAGATTTATGTTGTATCTAGCAAGGCATTCCAACCTCCTTCCTCCCACAGTTTGTGGCAAGGATGAACTAGGAAAATGGCTCCTGCCAGGTTCAGTTTGGTGGTGACACTTTGCTTATCAGACGTTGGGAAGATCGCAAATGGCAGTCATGTGACTGGAGATGCTATGACTGTCATAAATGTGTGATGGTAGCCAAGCGTTGGAATCGTGATTGCACGATCACAAAGGCACTTTGACTGTCATTAGGATCAGTTACAAGGTTTTTTTTTCAGTATGTTGTTGGCAATGTAATTAGATAACTGTAATAAAATGTTGGTAAGGTAATAAAATATTCCAGGTGTAAGAATTAGTAGACTTATAACATTTTAAACATTATTTATTTTACTGTAACAGAGTTGGAAATTTCCCCCTATCTTTTCTCACTTCCTCCTTTCCTCTCCTCCCTCACTGTTCTTCTATTTACTTTTTTTGTATTTTATAATGCTCTGTAACTTAATAAAAAAAAGAAAAAACACATTTTAAACATTGGAAAAAATAGTTTGGAGAGTCAGATGGGTCTAAATAAAAATTAAAAGATTGCGTTGAAAAGTTGGAAAATATGCATCAATTTTTAAAAAACAAGTTATGAGTAAAGGACTGATTTGGATTTCCAGGAAAGTGTCTTCAAATAGCATCACATGGAGCCCATTGACAAAATAGCTCCTGCTCCTGAAACCCAAGCTAATTTTTTTAAACAAAAAATCATTTTTATATATCATTTCTTCCTCGTTCTTTTTCATTTTCTAATCTGAATCTTTCATTTGAAATACCTTATTACAGAAATGATGGTTTCTTTTACATGTTTTATGCTGTTTCAGAAATGAATTTCAAAAATCATATATATTACTGAGAGATGAGTGTACTCTGCCATGGGAAACTATGTTCCCCCTTTTAATTTCTCTTTTATTAAGTAGTAAGTAATAATTGAGATCCCACATTAAGTGAACCACTGTTATCCATGTTGAACATGCATGTTTATCCAATGGTCTTTCAATAAAACTGGAACAATTGTAGAACAACTGAATAACCAGTTCAGCTCTCTGGAATGAGTTACAGGTTGCTCTTTGGAGTCTTCTGCTTAGGAAAGGAAGAAAAAGTTTTCTAAAAAGAGGGGATGATAGAAAATGCCTCCCTCCAATTTTGTCTTGAAACGCACCCACTCTTTGCTTCCTTATGTGGCCTTCATCAGGGATTGTCTAGTTCGGCCATAACATGTTCTTTAAACCTGCAAACTAGTTAGAAACAGATTGTGTTCCTGAAACCATTGATAGGTTCAGTGCTTTTTAAAAAATTGTGATAATTGAAATTAAAATATGAAGTATTTCTAAATCATGTTGGTACTATCCTAAGGTTGCTTTTTATTGTGTTTAAATGTAGGAATCACGTTGGGGTGATAGAGAAGGTGATAGTACTTGGAGAAGAACTACTGATCAGGAATCAGAATGGAGACGTCCCCCAGAAAGGTAGCTTATAGAATAATACTTAATCAAACTATAATAGATTAATGTTTCTTTTCTTATTCTGATAACCTGTGCAAGAGTGTACATTGTCATTCAAAGAACATTGACTGGATATGGAACAATTTTAGTGGCCGTTAATACCATGTTACCAGGATTCATTAGTTGTTCCAGAACATTCTTTCAAACCTTAATAATCTTAATGAAGATTCTCTTTCTGTACAGTTAATGACCATGCAACTATTAATAAATTAAATAAACAACTAAGGTTTATGTATAACCATTTCAAGCAAATTGGCATATCTGACAAAGCCTTGTCCTGCTCTTCTAGGTTAGAATCATTTTGTTAAATAAATGGCTATATTGGCATCCCTTCCTCCATACTCCAAATTCTGCCCTTTAATATTTATACAGACTTTGCATTATACATATTTCAGAGACGAATGCAACTTGTTACAACTTGTTACAACTTGTTCTAACAAATAATATTTTCTGTTGAGATCTACACTTTTGAACCTGTTCTATGTCTTTGCTTTAATATCTGTAGGCCACGAGGGGTTCAAACTCAATAATGTCATGTGACATATAGTGATTTTTTTGTTTTTGCAGAGTCGGGGTGGGCATGGCCTGCGTATAGGTTTTCCTGCCTGGGCAGGGGGTTGGACTAGATGACCTCCAAGGTCCCTTTCAACTCTTATTCTTATTATATGATGCATCTGGCCCGAGGGCCACCAGTTTGACAGGCCCATTGTGGACTACTATTCCAATATTAATGATTTCAATTTTTGTAGTTCATTTTTGCATTCATTCATTCAAAATATTTATACGGCCACCCATTAGTGGTTGGTATGAATTCTGTGCTAGCCAGAAGTTTAGGTACTAGAATGCTTGCTTCTAAGTGTTAAAGAGTTTCAAACTAGAATAAAACCAGTGCAAAATGATGTCATTACTTGGAATCTGAGACAAATAAAATTACTAGTACTGTAGTTCAATGCAAGTCAAGCAAATCAGTGTGCGTAATAGAATATCTGTTTCCCTATTTGGATATTTTGGAACATTTGATTTAGAGTGATTCCTTTTTCTTTTGTTAACTAGTTTATACACACCTTAAAACTGACTGGCTAATTTCATATATGATATTTTGATAAGTTCACACTACTTACGTAGCGTGTAAGATCATGTATAAGATAGTCCTGACAGTTAGAACAATTAATCTGACTTGCCTCAGAAGTCGTGGGTGCTCCAGCACTGAAGGTTTAAAAGAAAGAGATTGGACGAAATGGTTGAACAGGGAGTAGAAGACCTCCAAAGTTCCTTCCAACTCTGTTATTCTATTATTCCTTTATTTATGACCAAAATTGGGCTCAGATTTTTGCTTATAAGTTAGGGCTGTTGTCAAGCAAGTCATCTCATTTTGCAGCCATTTTTACAATGATTATAAAGTAACTCTCCGCAGTTGTTAAGTGAATCATGAGGTTGTTAAGTGAATAGCATATCCAATGTGTGGTTTCTGCAGTTTTCTGCCAGAAAATGGCAGAAAAAGTAGTAAATCATGGTCATTGACTAGGATGCTGGAACCAGTTGTAAATGCGAGCCAGTTGCCAAGCACCCTAAATGTGATTTTCTGGATTTGTTTTCATATGTTGTCTTTCATAGTTGAGGTATATCTATGATGACAATTACAGGTCTCTCTCATCTTTTTCAATGGGAGAACTTGCACAATTGGTGGCTGACCCACTTTTTTGCCCCACTGTATATGAATGTACGTATTAACATAGAGTTGCTTACAAAATTTTTGAGATGAGAAATAATGTGTAATTTATAGTTATGTAGCTGTAATTTGCAAGAGTAACCCAATTATTGGGTTTTGGACATCTGAAAATAAAATTCTGGCTTTGTTTTATTAGAGAGTGGCGGCGTGGGGAAGTACGTGATGATGAAAAACCTTTACCAAAAGATGATGTGACTAAGCCTACTATTCCAAAAGAAGAGGGAGAGCCTACCCAGGAAGCACCAGAAGATAAAATATTGAAACAGGATAAAGAGGAAGACAAGGATCCTAGGAAAGTCCTGGATGATGACCAAACGAGTTGGCGTTCAACTGGCGATGACAGGACCCCCAGGCATGGCGTGGATGATGACAGGACCCCCAGGCGTGGTTTAGATGATGACAGACCCCCCAGGCGTGGCTTGGACGATGACAGGACCCCCAGGCGTGGCTTGGACGATGACAGGACCCCCAGGCGTGGCTTGGACGATGACAGGGGCCCTAGGCGTGGCTTGGATGACGACAGGGGTCCTAGGCGTGGTTTGGATGATGACAGAGGACCTAGGCGTGGCTTGGAAGATGACAGACCAAGTTGGCGTAACATGGATGATGACAGAGGGCCCAGGCGTGGGCTGGATGATGACCGAGGACCCAGGCGTGGGCTGGATGATGACCGAGGGCCCAGGCGTGGGTTGGATGATGACCGAGGGCCCAGGCGTGGGCTGGATGATGACCGACCTAGTTGGCGCAACACAGATGAAGACCGAGGGCCCAGGCGCGGGATGGATGATGACCGAGGGCCCAGGCGCGGGATGGATGATGATAGAATTTCAAGGAGTGATGATGATAGGCGACCTTGGCGTAACACAGATGATGATCGAGGACCCAGACGACTGGATGATGACAGAGGTTCCAGACGTGGAGATGATTCCAGGCCTGGACCTTGGAGACCATTTGGTAAACCAGGTAAAGAAATCCATGCAAATTGTAACTTTATTATAAACTAGACAACCCATGACCTGTTGGGTCTTTCTTTTAGAGGTATTTCCTTACCAAATGAGAGAAACAGAACGACCAAGGGCAAAAAAGCTGGGAATGGGAACAACTTCTGATTTTCTGCTGGTTGGATGGTTAGGGCAGGAGTGGTCTACTCATCTCCAACACTCAAAGGAGGGGCCAGTGTATCAGCCTTTAGAGGTCTAGGGCAAGACTAGTCTAGTGAGCCTCTGGCCAATGGCACAACAACCCCAAAGCAATAACATATTTACCAAATCTCAATCCTACCAGAGTCATGGATCCTGGATTTTGGATGTATTCTGTAACTTGGCCCATTTGAAATATCTTGATTCAGCAACTGTTGCCCTCTGAAGCACTATTTTGCCAAGTTAAAGGTTATAGAGAGTGTTAGTAGTATATACAGATGCCTGAAGAATGTAACATTTTGTTCTAAATGTTTTGTGTCTGATACAGATAAATTCATTTTGGTGGCTTATTTCAAGAAATGTATTAGCAATATAAAACTGAAATATACATATCTAAACATTGAAAAGTAAAGTACTTAAATATAACGTGTGTCCATCTTTAAAAAAACATCTCGCTATCTATAATTTGATTCCTTTTCTAATCAATAAGAAGGTTTACCATAATACACTACTTTTCAGGTGGTTGTATTCGTCTCACAGGAAGAACTAAGAAGTAGTTTAGGTATGGCACAGGGTAAAATGTGAAATTTTTCCTTTACCTTTGTGCCATTTTATTTTTTGACTAGTTAGCATGAATGATTAAATGAATGCATGATTAAATGGAGACACTCCCAAGTTCTAATATGTAATCTGATTATTTAGCACAAATATGACATGGATAATTAATCAGCACTGACTTAAAAAATCTTGCTATAGATAGCTGCCCCATCAGGTGGCAGCATCTAGTTTATCTTGGCTGATTTTTAAAAAGTTTAGTAGGATTGGGCCAGATTGATATGGGGACAAAAAGTGAAACACTAAGAAATTGACAGGATCCCAGTGGCAAATATATTTTGTATTGTGAAGAAAATTTTAAAAATCAACTTTCCAAAATAATTAGCAGGATTTCAGTTTGACTTAGACGTCTCTATTATAGGTATCTGAAATCACAAAAAAGACTTCAGTGATCTCATCCTGGATTTCATGAGACTGAATAGGATACTAACATATCTAATCATTTAAGTACTGTATTTTTCGGAGTATAAGTTGCACATTAGTTTTTGGGGAGGAAAACAAGAAAAAAATCTGTCTACCAGCATCCATCGGTATTCATCTGGCTAGTGTTCTTGCAGCAAAGGGCAAACAGCCTGGTAAGCTTCAGCATGTTATTGCAGCAGTTATCCTGGAATACCCCCAATCAGCTTCTAGGCTGCAGGAATCGCCACAGCCCATGGCTACCTCCACATGTCGTGTTTTTGGCCTCCGCATGCTCCGTTTTAGACCCATCCCAGGCTGTGAGGATCGCCACACCACCTTGCTGCCGATCGCTGTCTCCGTGTGTGTTTTTGGCCTCCACATACCACATTTTTGCCTTCCACGCATTACATTTTTAGGCTTTGGGAAGCAGTGGCAATCCCGGCCACCTGGGACCAGCTGAAAACACAGTGCAATGAGGACAAAAATGGCATGCGGAGGCAAAAAACACAACATGCAGAAGCAGTGAATGGCGGTGATGTGTTCTGGCGATCCCCGCAGCCTGGAATGGGTCTAAACTGGAGCGTACGGAGGCTGAAAACGCGACATGCGGCGGTCGAAAACGGCCAAAGGGTGCGGGTGGGTACAGCGTCTGCAACATTCACTGTATAAGATGCATAGGCATTTTCACCTACTTTTAGGGGGGGAAGTGTGGCTTATACTTCAAAAAATACAGTATTTAAATTTTTAAAACTGATTTTGCTTTTGTGTAGAATTGCTGCTTTTTATGAAAAGGTCTTATTTGCATCTGTCATCATGTTCTGGGCAATTTGTGAATGAGATTTTCTTCAATAGTTATGATTTAGACCCGATGTCAGTGTCTGGCAGCTATTTATTATAGACAGATTTAAATTAAAAGTGCAAAACATTTTTTTAAAATTTATTTGTAATGTTTTCTCTTTGTTAAATCTGAAAGGCCTATTGCTTTCATATATTCATTGCTTTTCCACTGATTGGAAAAAAAGCAGCATAGTATGCACACCTGGAAAGAAAGTTTTCCAATTTTTCCATATAACAGATCTGTCAGCTCCCAAATATTAGTTGTACCAATCAAGTTCTTCACAATTGTGGGGTGTGGCAAAAGACATTGTAGGAATGATTGGAAAATAGAGAATTTGGCTAAAGAATGCAGGAATGAATGTTCCACATACTATTGAAATTATCCTTTAAAAGTTGATGTTTTGCTGCTGCCTAGGTGGATGGAGAGAACGTGAAAAGGCTCGAGAAGACAGCTGGGGACCTCCACGGGATTCCAGACCTTCAGAAGATCGTGAATGGGACAGAGATAAGGACCATGATGAAAAGGAAAAGGAACGAGAATTTGATAAAGACCGTGACTTGGATCGGGAAGATCGCTTTAGGCGTCCTAGGTTAGACGCTATTACATTTTAATAGCATGTGATGATTTCTTTTTTTCTTTATGAACAAGAAGATAGATTTGATAGACAAGTGGAATGTCTGGTATTTATGACAAGAAATAATTGCATGAAGGGAATATATGTTAAAATATGTGAGCCATATGCACTTGTTGATCAACCATAAAGATATGTCAGTTTTTTAAAATGTATTTTGTTATGGCTTAAGTTTTAAACAAAATAGGGGAAAGCATGTAGAGAATGATTTCTTAAATTCTTTCTGCTCCTTTTATAAGCAGTAGGATATATATACAGTATCTGTATAGCTTACTTAATAGAATAATATGTTGCTTTGCTATGTCTGTGTGCACTTATGTGTGTGTGCACTTATATGTGGGTGCACTTATTCTTCAGTTGCTAATTAGGATACATGCATATATTTTGCCTCCGTGTATGTCATCTGAGGGTGACATGTATGTGTTGCCACTGTATGTTTGTTAGTACGTGTACTTCTGCTTTCCTTTTTCCTATTTTTGTACATTTGTTGCATGCTTGTGACTGGAAAGCATGAAATAGGTTTCATATCCTTCACTTTGAATTGTGTGACCAAAAGGGAGGGGGGCTTAGTGACATCCCATCCCGACTCTTTGGACCCCTTGGGAGAATTTTCTCCTAAAGTCTGCAGGCCTCATTTGACCAATTTGAAATTCAGTTTTTCTTCTGTTCCTTTATTTATTTATTTATTTATTTATTTATTTATTTATTTATTTATTTATTTATTTATTTATTTATTTATTTATT
>JANHFP010000885.1:38569-54440 GCA_032468135.1 Calamaria suluensis | reverse complement strand
TTACAAAAATATTATTAATACTATGAAGGTTACAATTTTATTTTGTACACATGTAAAACAATAAAACTTTGTTCTTAAAAAAAAAGCTAGTTTTAGAAAATACACTTTTCCCAAAAGATTCCCACAACTTTGGCCACTACTGTATGTTCTATGGACCAATTCAGGCAGTGAGAATTGGGAGGGAGACATTGTTACCACTAAACCACACTATCTGGTTAAATATTATCACATGATCACATGAAGTGTTAATAACACTCTATAATGCCTTGGTAAGACCACACTTGGAATGCTGCATCCAGTTTTGGCCACTATGATGTGAAAAAGATCTTGAGACTCTAGAAAGACCACAGAGAAGATATTAGGGGACTAGAGCCTAAAACCATGATGGCAAACCTATGGCACGGGTGCCACAGGTGGCACGTGGAGCCATGTCAGTGGGCATGCTAGTGTTGCCCTAGTTCAGCTCTGATGCACATGTATGTGCTGGTCAGCTGATTTTTGGGCCTTCCAGGCCAACCAGAAGTTGGGAAAGAGGCTGTTTCCAGCCTCTGGAGGGCCTGCAGGGTGGGGAAGACCTGTTTTTCACTCTCCCCAGGCTCCGGAGCCTTTCTAAAGGGGGTGGGATGAATTGAATTATGGGTGTGGGCACGCGGACATGCAACTCCCCTGGACACCCCCCACTTTTTGCACACAATGGCAAAAAAGGTTAGCCATCACTGGCCTAAAACAAAAAGAACAGTTGCTGGAATTGGGTATGTCTAGTTTAATGAAGCTCCCCTTTGTCTTGTCAGAACTTCCCCATAACCAGAAGATTTGCAACCTTCTGACAAGCCAATGGATAAGTTTAACTTGTCATGAAATTTAATGAACGGGTGAGCTCTCGTTACTTGTCCCAGCTTCTGCCAACCTAGCAGTTTCGAAAACATGTTAAAAAAATGCAAGTAGAAAAAATAGGGACCACCTTTGGTGGGAAGGTAACAGCGTTCTGTTTAGGGGTGACCATGATAGCAGTGTTCCAATATTTCAGGGGCTGCCACAAAGAAGAGGGAGACAAGCTATTCTCCAAAGCGCCTGAAGGCAGGACAAGGAACAATGGATGGAAACTAATCAAGGAGAGAAGCAACCTAGAACTAAGGAGAAATTTCCAGAGAGTTAAAACAATTGATCAGTGGAAAGAGTTCAGTCTGGAAGTTGTGACTGCTCCAACACTGGGAGTTTTTAAGAAGAGACTGGACAACCATTTATCTGAAATGATATAGGACGGTGATGGAGAAGCCTTTTGCCATCATGTGTCAGGAGTGGGTGGTGGTGGTGGTGGTCACAATCACACATGGCCACTTCTGTAATTCTATGCACCCGATCTCGCCATATGTAACCCCTCTTCAACCCCCTACTCCGGGCACCAAATTGCATGGTGAGCCTGCTAGGCCTGTTTTTCTCCCCAGTCTCAGAGCCTTTCTAGTGTAGGAAGTTAGCACTCCCCCCCTCTCCTAGAAGAATGAAGTATTTTAAGAAATATTAAAAAGACAGAATATTATATTTCCCTGAATAGAAAAAACATGTTTTAGGCAGGAAATAGACTCACTCTTAATAGCCCCCACCTTTGACAATCGGGACATTAATTTATTATTTATTTATTTATTAGTTTGCATTTATATACCGTCCATCTCCGAGGACTCAGGGCGGTTTACAGCCATGATAAAAACATACAACAACATATCATATTTATATTTAAAATTTAAAATCAAATATTTGATGGCTGATAAATTAAATATCAAATATTTAAAATTTTAGAGTTTTGAAATTTAAAACTATAAGATTAGAAATTATCAACCCTTAAAAACCCTTAATTGCAAGACTGAACCCCTCCCAGGCCGGCCTTTTCCCACCAAACCACTTTAGTTCCGCTCCGTTCTGTCTTTAGCAACTTGCTTTGATGGACAACAAGAATGGACAACATTGTTGATGGACAACAAGAATGTAAAGACACAATCCAGAGTTCCTTTACTATACTTTTCCCAATATTCCACTGGGTTGGAAATACTTAAGATAATAATAATAATAATAATAATAATACAGAAACAATTTGCACGCTCAAATTTAGGGACACTTTCATTTTATAGATAGCCCTTGCTTAACAATCATAAATTCTGTTGATAAGCAATGTGGTTGTAAACCACAATGTTGCATGTCCACATCATTTAGTCCTTTCAGTTTCCATTGCTGTTTAAGTGAGGATTGCAAGCCATTAAGCAAGGACCTCCATACAGCTTCGTGACAGTTTTGAACAAACAAAGTCAGTGGGGAAGCTGACAGGAAGTCACAAGTTGGGCAGGCGGGCTTGCAAGCAGGCTGGCAGTGGGTAAGTGCCTACTGTGATTTGAAGGCAAGGAGTAGCTGCTGCCAGGCATGGAACAGCTACCATGTCATTGGGTGGGCATGTGCTACTGAGGTGAAAACACACCTTTTTAAACAAGCTGGCCTGGCTGAGCCATAAACAGGGTGTTCTTAGGGTATTAAACATAATTTTAATTTTCTAATTTTAATTTTTAATGATTTATAGTATTTTTAGTAGCTTTTAGTCAGTTTTATTTAGTTATCTATGGTTATTTTTAAATTGCTTGTACACCGCCCCGAGTCCCATTTATTGGGAGAGAGGCAATATAGAAATGTAAATTAATAATAATAATAATAATAATAATAATAATAATAATAATAATAATAATAATAATAATTGGGATAAAGAGGGATGGAAGTAGGAGCAACTTAACAGTAGACAGCTACAATCGTCCCTGCCAGTTTCCCCATTGACTTTGCTTGTGTGAAGGTAGTGGTGATCACATGACAACAGGATGTTGCAACCATTGTAATTGTGAACTTGTTGCCCAGATCATGATAGTCACTGCTGGGGTGGCTGAAACTTTGAAGACTGCTCATAAGTACACTTCTTCAGTGCTGTTGTAACTTTGAAAGCTTTCTACATGGTCGTTAATCAAGAATTACCTGTATTTAATTTTTTCCAAGAGCATTTTAAATATCCCTTACGCTTTTACAAAACCTTTTTTCCCAATAATAATCGCAATTTATATGAAAATAGTTATAACTCGTTCTCCTGCAGACAGCCTTTAGTTAATGATTCTTTCTTTAGGACTGATATAACTTTTATAATTAAAGGGAGGACACTGGCTGGAGAAGAGGACCAGCTGAGGAAGCCTCTAGCTGGAGAGATTCTGGTCGTCGTGATGAATGGGACAGAAGTGGTCGTGACTCTAGAGATGACCGTGGTGGTCGTGATCTTCGAGGTCGTGTTGAAGAGAGAGAAAGGAGAGGACCCCCACCCAGAACAGATAGGGATGAAGGTAGACTACTTCTATCCAATTCTGTCATTGTTATATAAAACCTAACAGAGAAACAGGGAATGCATTTCTGTTAGAAACAATGCAGGTGGTGTATAGTTTATCTATCTATCGATCGATCGGAAAACCACTCACGGTGTAATCACAAAATATCTCGAATCGTAAACCCTACAAACTTGAAATTGTAGGCACATATATTCCTCTTGGCTTCTAGGTGCTCACTAAGAAAGGATTTTTCAAAATGACCGTTGGATCATTAGTATTTCTTATTACTAACATGCTCTGATGGTAATTAGTTAGACGTTCTACTACCACGTTCTACTACCCCTCCCAACTTGAAAATAACATTGTAGAGAACGAGATAGCATAGGACAGGCTTCTGAGGGCAAGACTGAGGGACGGAAAGGGATAGGAGAGGCCGATCAAACTACTCATTAAATTTCATGGTTTATGTGCCAATTTATCAAGCCTCATCACATAGTTTCATAGTGAAGCATGGGTATCCAGCTAGTTTTTATATATTTAATAAATGTATATGGACAACCATCTCATATGCATTTCTCATATGCATTTGTCATAACCTCTATGAGGTTAATGGTTAAAAACTATTAAATGTAATAAAAATCAAGTTTAAAAACAACAGAAATAACGTAGAACAGCATAGCATCTGATTTAATACGAACAAGGCCAAGAAATGGGCTCACCTATACTAACAGAGCCCCAGGCTTAATGCCAAAGCCAAATTTTCCATGCCTTGCAAAAGTCCAGCAGGGTCAGGATAAATCTAATCTTTGAGGTAATGATCCAGAGAGCAGGTGTCATTACAGAAAAGACTTTCTTCCGAGGTCCTGCGAGATGGCACTCTCTTATAGATGAGATCCAAAGCATGCTTCTCCTGCTGGATCTTACAGTACTGATAGACACTACTAGGGAGAGATGGTCCCAGAGGTAGTCCAGCCCCAAACTATGAAGTGATTTAAAGGTAACTACCAGCAGCTTGAGTTCGATCTGGAAGCAAATTGGTAGCCAATGTAACTTGTGGAGCAGACATACCACATGCGCTGAGTGACTGGTCCATGCAAATATTTGTGTCACCACATTTTACATCAGCTGAAGTTTCCAAACACCTTTTGAGAGCAGCCATGTTTGACATACTGCAGTAATCCAAGCAGGAGGTAACCATGGCATGAGAGACTCTGAAACAGAACATACCTCACCTTGAACCAACAAATAACCTCACCAGTGACTTCATGTAGATGTTAAAACAGGAGAGGGGACATCACTGAACCCTGTGGCACTCCACATAATAAGGGTCTTGGGCTGAATATCTCCTTTCCTATCAAACACAAAGTGGAACTGGAACTTATCCTTTGTAGAAGGAGGAAAATCTGAATCTCCAAAGCCATTCCAGATTGGTACTATGATCAGTGATAACAAAAATGTCTGAGAAGTCAAGAAAAACAAGGATTGATGCATGATCCGCATCCCATCCTCACCAGGGATCATCCTAAAGTGCAGTCAGTGTTGTCTTGGTTCCATACCTTGGCCTGAATCCTGACTGAAGAGTTCAGATGATCCTCTCCTTTCAGACGTCTTTGAAGCTGCTGCACAACCACCATCTTTACAACCTCTAGAAAGGAAAGATTGGAAACTGGATGAAAATTGTTGGCTGTAGTGATGTCTTCTCAAGAAGAGGGTGAATCATTACCCCCTTAAGAAATTGTGGAATTACCCCCTCTCAAAGAAGAATTAACTACTATCAAGGCCCAACCACATGTCACCTCTGGGGAGGCCTTAACCAACGAGGGACGGATCTAATACAGATGTGGTTGAGCTAACAGCTGACAGGACACTAGCATTTTTCTTAAACCAACAGGATCAAACTCCCAAATAACCAAATCTTGCCTTAGTCATCTTTACAAGACCTGCTATAAACAGACTCCAATATAGCATGAATCTGAACAATCTTATCTGTCACCATTGTTGGAAATATTGACACTGTTAAAGACAACACTTTATGCTTTTTAAAAGTAAAGCAGAAATATTAAGAAATCACTTTATCAGCTATAGCACTTAGACTTATATACCGCTTCACAGTGCTTTACAACACTCTGGGCCTTTTACAGAGTCAGCATCTAATCCCCAGCAATCTGGGTCCTCATTTTACTGACCTCTGAAGAATGGAAGGCTGAGTCAACCCTGAGCCAGTGAGGATCAAACCCCTGGGAATCAGCAGAATGAGACTGCAGTACTGCATTCTAACCACTTGCCACCATGGAAGTCAACTACTCATATGACACAAAAATGGGACAGAATAATGAAAATTTTAGAAAACAAAAAAATTAAAATGATCTTGATTGGTTACTGAAATAGTCTGAAATGACAAATAGACTTCTATCATAAATATTTAATTCATGCACAGAACCTTTATGGTGAATTGAACCATATGGTCCCAATTGTCCTTTCCTACTCTACAATGCCATGAGTATTTTCTTCAAGTTTGCACTTTTATAATGCCAGTTTTTGTAATAAGAATAACCCTAATTTTGAATTTGTAGTGTATTCTGAAACATTGCTGGTAAATACAGTGTTTATAGTCTTAAATTGTGGAATGTATTTATTCAACATGATTACTTCTTATTCCTTAAATTTGTTCTGTGGTTACACTTTACCACATTTTCTTCCTGTAACAGAAACATTACATTGTAAAGATATGTTTTTAGTCTAATCAGATTAAACTATTTCTTCTGGATTTTGATTGATTATATAGCCCAGTGAATGAAGTAAAGCTGAAATATTGCTTTTTATTTTTCAGTGAGCTCATGGAGGCGTGGTGATGATAGAAAGGAAGAACGTGAAGAACGCGAAACAGTCCGAAAGCCACCACTTCCTGCTGCTCCTACTCCTGGTCCTTCTGCTTCCAAAGAACGAGAAAAAGAGGATGAGAAAGAGAAAGCTTGGAGAACAGATAAAGAACGAGAAGCCCTTCGTCGCATTAAAAATGAAACTGATGAAGAGGGTTGGACCACTGTACGACGTTAAGTTCAAAACCTAAAACATGATTTTAATTGGTTTTGCATTGATTTGATAACAAGATTATAATATTGGTGCTTTAAGAGTCTGAATCTTTAACAAAGTTTTCTAGAAATGAAAGCATGAAACCCTTGTATGCAAACTGATCATGCACAGAACTTACAACTAATAGTTGGAAATTAAATGCTGGTTATCTAAAATTTCAATTGTATGTCACAGATCACTTGGTGGTAAGAATAAAAAAAATCTATAGGTATCTTTGAGTGGCATGTACATCTCAGTCAAAAACAAAACTGATTTTTATGTTAACTAACCTTATACCTTAAAATGGATATGGCCTGCAAAGCATATGTTTAAAGCAATGTTTCTTGTTCCATAAATAAATGACTTTGTAAGGCTGTACAGTCTAAAATTGGTATTTGATGGCAGAAGCTATTGCTGGTAGTATTATTGGATTCAGTATGTTTTAATTGATTTATATAGAATAAATGTCATGGGTCTTTTAGCTATGCTGGGGATTTTTCTTTTGTTTATTTTCAGTAGATTCTACTTGAATGCACAGTCTTATCAAGCCATTTGCAGTCTTTACTTTCACAATGAATGCCACAGTAGTATTGAAACAACAGGCTTTTAAAATTGAAAGTATTTGAGTAATCTTTTTGCTGAGCATTTTTGTTCCTTGCTGTGTATAGACACTGCTCTTTCTGGTATTGGTAATCTCTGCCTTTTGAAACATTTATATAAATGTGTCATTTCATATACATGATCTGTGGAGGAATCGGTCACTCCTGAATTTCTTGTCTTCAGGGTAAGTGCTTTATCTTTAAACCAAGTGCTTTGTAGTAAGAGTGGGTTGACTTCAATTTGGGGCTGAAATAGCAATGTTAGTGATTGTTTTTAATTGAAGCCAACACAGAACTTGCTGCTATGTGTTAACTTCAATGATAAATAAACTTAAAAATCTAACCTAGTATTTTGTTGTGACTTTTTAATTGATGTTTCAGATTTTCATAAATCTTTCTTCTAACATATTTGAGGAAATAGCCTGATGGAACTTAACATATCTATTATTTTTCCAGCAGTCTTACCCAGTGAATAAGTGTCTTTTTAAATAGTTCTCTGTTTGAAAAAAATGCTAATAAATTCAAATACAAATAAAAATCAGTAAAAATGAATGGAAATATATTTTTCATATTCTCAATTTCATTTTAATTAAAATTAATGTGGGCTTTCTAATTGTCCTCTTAGTTTATATATTGAAGTATTATGGTTTGAGGAAGGAATGCCACTTTGTATTGTTAAATATAAGTTTAGGGACACTATGTAATTATGATAAGACATTAAGAAATGATTTTTTTTCTATTCCAGTGTTTCTTCTGCATTTGCAAAAGAAAAAGAAAAAAACTTGGGTGAAAGACTCAGTAATGAAAACTGTTCACTAAGAAATAAACATAAATTATATAATTAACAGCATTTGTCAGAAAAAAATCAGTATCTTGGATCTTGAATATACATTGCAAACCTACAATATAAAATAGATTGCAAAGCAGCTCTTTGATTCTTAGCATTTACAATGTGCATACATTATTTAAAAAATTAATGCTATGCTATTAACAGCTAAGGTATAAGATCTGTAATTTTTTCTTAATTGATTTTTTAAGATCAGGTTTTACATTTCTTTGGGGAAAATGTTATATTTTGCATTTCCTGATTTTATTTAGTTTTCATGGAAACTGGAAGATTGTAAGAGGTTCAAAGAAGACATATGTATGCTTACCACATTTTACAGTTAAAATCTTATCTCTTTCTGATTCAGTTCCTGTCATGATGAATTATTTCATAAGCAAAGCAGTTTATGGGAAACCTACCATCACTTGTGCAGAACAAACTAACCTCAAAATAAGTATGAAAAAAGGACTGCTGACAGTTGGGACCGCCAGTTTTATGAGAAATTGGTTTGATAACTGAACTTTAAAAGAATTATTTTTTTACAACTTTCATTCAAGATCATTATCAGGATTAATAACTGTCCAGTTTGCTAATAGCAATATATTTATCCCAGGATTTTGAGAAATTCACTTTGAGTCATACACCAAGAATTAGGAAAAAATCAATTTAATAAAGATCATTGTTTTTATATCTACTATTTCTGCTAGTGTAGCTCCAGTGTTGACTAATTTAGGATGAGAAAACCTGAAGACAGCCAGCATAGATCCTCAAGTGAGGATCATAGAGATCAGTTAAATGCTTGATTAGATGTAACTTGGGAAAATGCTAACTTGTTAACTACCTTTTTACCTTTATTTTTGAGCATATTTCACTTTTCTCGGAAATGCAGAAGCAATCTGGATAAGCAATGGATTTTTTAAACATAAACAATTTTTGGACAAAAAGTGGTTTTGAACAAATATGGAAAAATACAGTAGAGGTATAACACAGCAGAGTATAGTGAAAGGTAATTTTGGCTGAACATGACCTGATAGAGCTAAAAACAATTGAAACAATCATTACACTCAGTTATTATATGCACTAAATCTTGCAGAAACAATACAAATGAAGTGTTGTTTTTACTTTAAAGTTGACAGCAAGTACTGCTGGCAAATTTCATCTGTCAGACAAGTTAGTCATAGAAAGATCCTAAGTTATCCTGATATGGTCTTCTGCTAATGAGCTATGTCATCCTTATTTAGCAGAATTTCTGTGCTACCCAATAATAAAATTCTGGATGCTTTATATCAGAGTTTCCAAGCCTTTCTGCCTTTGCAGAGGGAGTGGGGAGGAAATGGTTACTGGCAAGCTTGTGTGTGCAGCCCAATTGCAAACATTTGCAGCCCACTAGTGGGATGCACTGCGTGTGTATGCGTGTGTACAGAGGGTGGGAGGGATAATCACAAAAACATTAAAGTGATTTGGTAATAAGCTCAATCATTTCAAAAATCTAACAACTGATGACTGAGTTCAATCCTTTTGAGTAATCTTTATCATACTGTATAAATGGATAGTATACATTCAAGTACCTTTGTGAAAGTAAAGTTAAAATATTTAGATTGCAGAAAGCAGTCTCAATACAGAAATTAGCCCATGACCAACAAATATGTACAGGTAGTACTTGACTTAACAACTATTTGTTTAGTGATGATATTAAGTTAACAGTGGCATTGAAAAAAAGTGTTATGACCATTTTCCATATTTTCAATGTTGCTTCATGTGACCAAAATTTGGATGCTTGGCAACTGCCATGTATTTATGATGGTTGCAGTATCCTGGGGTTATGTGATCACCTTTTGTGACCCTTTTTTTTTTTTACAAGCAAAGTCAATGGGGAAGCCAGATTCCCTTAAACCAGTTATTAACTTAACTGCAATGACTCATTGGACATATGTCTTACTTAGCAACAGAAATTTGTGGTCATAAGTTGTGCAATAACTGTAATGGAGTGAGAACCTTTATTTAAATCCAAAAAAATGATTAGAGTGAATTATGAAACAACTGCAGTGCTCTGTAGTGACAAAAATGCATTGATTCTCCTCTAGTACCTTTTGAGCTTCCCTACAATGAGTAGAAAAATACTTGCTGTAAGGCTTCCATCTCACTTCAGTCTATGAGTCCTTACTGTTTATGTGTAACAAGACAATAAACTTCATTGGTGATTATGAATTTTCCCAAGTGCGTAGAAATTAGATTATTCATAAATATACATCCTTTACTGTTTGAGTGACTTTTTATTGTTCTGGTTGTTTTAACTACAGATATTAGATGAAAGCAAAACTATTTTTCAGAAATATTTTTTGTAGAAAAATTTTGAAAACAAAATTGTTTCTGTCCTACCAATTTTATGGCCATTTTTAATAGTTACTATTACATCCAAATTTATAATAGGACATTAAGAATGTGCTTTTAAATTATTCAGGAAGAATTATATACATGCTACTACATAGTATACACATAACATTTTTCTGAGACTTATTTAGGAAATGATAAGGAAATATATTCACCTTCATATGTGTTTGTGCATCTGGCAAATTCAACATTTTGAACTGGGCTTTGGATTGTTTAAAATAATTAAAAACACTTTATTCAACCATAGATTCCTTGTATTACAAAAATGAGCTTCCATTTTCCTTGCTCAATAAACAACATTGATATTTCTCTCTAAACTAATTTATCTTAATTTTCAGTATTCCCATTAATTTCACTAAAAATTACTTTAATTTTGCTTAGTATTTACAGTGAGATGCTAAATCTTCATTCTGGGATAATGTTTCAATTAAATTTATTGGTATGTACAGATGTCAGTTTGTTAAAGAACAGAAGCATTGTCAGCTGCAAAGTGATTTTAAATTACTTACTTTACAGATAGAAATGTGTTTTGTTACATAATTGGATTTTATGTAATCTAAATCAATTTTTCTAACTTTAATATATTGCATAAACCTAATAATGTGCTCTAGGAGCTGGTTAGGAATAGGAATCTTACTGAGGAGCCTATGGTGGCTTCATTGACAGAATGAAAATTCATTTTAAAAACAGGTGAAAAATAATGTGGGAGGCAAGTAAGGCTGCAAAAATTTGAAACACATTTAAAACAAAGATTACACCGTCCATCTTCATTTTCCAAGGAAATGCACAAAACCTTGAAGTTTGATTGTATGCCATCTGTCATCCATCTCTATAAATAATGCAGCTGAACTCTAAAGATGCTCATTCACTAAAATATTCTCAGTTTTATAAACATGAAATTGTATTCATACAATTTGCCAAGCCATTATTAAATAAGCCAGATTGGCTGGATTTACACATGGTAACTCACAAATTATATTTAACCTTAGATTTTTCTGAGAGCCTATTCCCAATCTGCTTTATTTTTTTAAAAAAAACATTGTTTTAATAAATTTCCCAATTTACCAGGATTCCCAACAACTATTCACACATCTAGAGGGCGCTGAAGTGCAATCTTTTAGTTGTTGATTTCCTGCTTTAAAGTATAATGAGAATTGTAGGATATGTAGTTGGGGAAAATATGTCTAGCAGTTTCTACATAGGATAACCAAGAGCATTTATCTTCAGGACTGCTTTATCCTCTTAAGAGTTAACTTTGGAGTGAAATGGTTGGCAAAAAACTTCCAGAGGAAGAATGGTGGACTGAAAATGGCTTAGTGAAAAGCAGAGCCAACAAGTGTGAAGAATAAAGGAGAGGTCTAGAGATCATCCAAAAGTGCTCTAGAGTCTAGACACTAGACAGTTGCTCCTTCATGTGGTCTCTAGTGGAATTTGCTTATTAACTACCTTTCAGCAATTAACCTTTGAAAGTGAAATTGATTTTAGCCACAACTTAACACAACAAACTTTTTTTAAAAAAATATTCAAAATGTCCTAACTTTAAGATGTTGGAATTATAAACCTTCCAATGGGAAAATGCTTTTGTTTTGAATAAGATTTTAAAAATCGGACTCTAGAGGGAATTAAAGATTAAAGGAGAAAAAACAAAAAACTTGAAAATACGATGCCATATATTCTTAACACTGGAAACATTTAATATTTTCAAAAAATAAATTAGAAATCGATATTAATATCTGCCTCAATGGATAGACTGTGCCTAAAAGGTTTTATAGAAGAGGAACAAGTTTTACCTGACAAGACAGAAACTGAGTTGAAAGTATTTACAACAGACAAGCTTCAATTGCCATAGAAAAGAAACCTGTTTTACTAATTAAAAGGGACATATAAATAATAAATCAAGAGAGTGACCTGGATATTTTTTCTATTTCGGATTTATAAAACGTGTTTTAAAGATTTGAAGAAATTCATTCAAAAAAAGAAAATCAAGTTCTACGATATTTGAATAGATGAAGGATTAAGATTGTAAAACTAAAATGAAGGAATATAAACTTGGTTAGATTACTGTAATTTAAGATTTAAGAAGTTACTAAAATTTCTTAAGCTTGTGATGAATTTTGAGTCCTTTCTATTTTTCTATCTTTTTGTATTTTTACTGATATTTTTAACAAAAATTACTTGAAAAAAATGTAATGGTTAGCACAGAAAATAGATCAGCCTTTATTTGGTTCTCTAGTGACATTCTCTAGTTTGGAACTCCTATAGAGATTTCAGGTAGCACTTTCTACAAACTTGCTAAAAATATTTTTGGGAGTGTAGCAATCACCTACTGTGTTCTCTGTGTATGATTATATATGTAAAGTAAGCAATATATAATTTGAATAACAAGTACTGTTAGTTGTACAGTGCTAGTTTCAATCTTATTAACAGCATGTATCTTGTTAAAAAAGACATGCTACTCATATATGGAAAATAGAATTGTCATACATTAACTATACCTGCTGTGGGAAAAAATCTTGGATCATGTTGAAACTAACACTGGCTTCCATGCTGGAAACTAATATCAAACAATACTTAGTATATGGAGAAAATAAAAGTATAAAAGTTTGGAGCAATAAATCAACCATCTTTTATTGCTACATGTTCCATTTGTGGATTTATATCTATTAAGTTGAAAATACAGTATTTCCTTTTTGCTATTACTTTAGTATTAAAGACATTTCATTAGAAGAGAAAGAACTCATTTGCCTTTGTTTTCAAATTATACAGGGATGTTTTTTCTGATCCTTTTTCTTATGGTATACTTCAAGCAGATTTTTGTATAGACTTAAATTAAGCTGCCATTCTGATACTACCCTACTTACATTTAGGATGAAAAGATTCTATATGGCATGCAGTTCATAAAAGCTTATTTACCTTTTAAGAAAAATTGTTAGAAAAGGCACTACCATCATCTGGCATTAAAAAGGCATACTGGTAACTTAGATTGATTCTTTGTTGCCATCCATGTTACAAACGTGTTGTATATATATACATACAAACATACATAAAATGCAACCTTTTTTTTAAAGAAATCAAAATATTGCTTGAAGACAATGAAGACAGCAAAGGAAGCAAATGCCAATTAAACACATTTAATAAATGACCTTTCCAACCTTGCTTTATAACCATTGTAGGACCAGCCAAACAGCTCTTTAAAAATTATTTGATTCATACATATTACTTAAAGTTATATTACGCTGCCCCGCTTGAGGACAGTATTTTGTTTATTCAAAAGTGCTCCCTTTCCAGCCAAGAATATTAAACAAAGCCACAGCAAACGGAGCATATGATATGCCTAAGAGATATTCCTTAGCCCCATTTAAAAATCAGGTAAGTTTCACAATAAACAAATACAGTACCTGTCTAAACGGTATGTTATCATTCTTAAAGAGTTAATTTCAGAGGCCAGGCTTTCTGGCTACTACATATACAAACTAGAAACTATACTCAGTTATTTGATACATAAATCAAGAACATCTCTGTACATTCTACGTCTTCATATTTAAATATATTAAGAAACATAATTTGATTACAATTTGTGTAATTATTTTTTTAAAAAACCAAAAAAACGGAAATGCCTTTTTCTTTATATCCCTGTAGAGGGCACGCGCGCGCAATAAAAGAACAGAAAAATAATAATTAAATGAAATCGTAGGGGATATTTTTGTTTTGCTTTCTTTCCTCCATCCAATGTTTTTTGTGTTTGTTTTTTGATCCGCAGTCCCGGTTCTCCACACAAACACCGACGCGGCCAAAGCTCGACCAGCGCCCCCTAGCGGAGCCTCTTGCCCAGGATATGCCGGGCGTTTTTCAGCGGTTGTTTGGGGGCGCTGCCGTGCATTTTAGACAAGGGGCAATACTTGATGGTGTGCGCGTTGTCCCCGCTGGCTCCGCAGAGAGGGCAAGTGTACCTCCTCAGCACCGGGCACAAGACTCTGCCGTCGGGTCCCTTGAGGATGTGCGTGGTGTAGAGGGCCACGGCTTCTTTATTATTCCGGCAGAAAACGCACACTTGCAACTCCGGCTTCAGCAGCCTGGAGGCGCTCTTCAAAGGAGGCGCCGGCAGACGGCCGTCGACCACCAGGCGGCCACCTCCCCAAGCGTGAGGCGAGCGATCTCTTCCCAGGTGGTCAGCGGAGCAATTGAACACCACCGAAGAAGCCGGGCTGGCTCTGCCGGAGAAGGGGCTGAAGTCGGCGAAGCGCTCCTCCAGCAGGTTTTCGCTCGGGCTCAGGTGATGGTGGTGATGGCGGTGGTGGTGGTGCCCGCACAGGTCAAAATCGTGCAAATCCAGGGAGCTCTCGAAATAAGGGGCACCCATTTCCTCCTCCTCCTCCTCCTCCTCCTCGTCTTCTTCCTCGTCTTCCTCGTCTTCCTCCTCCTCCTCCTCGCCTTCCTCGGTGGCCGGGACCTGCTGCACGGCGGCCGCCACCACCACGGAGGAGGATCCGGTCCGAAAGCCCTTCTCCTGGCTCACCGCTTTGGTGATCAGCGTGGCCAAGCCCAGGTAGTCGTTCCAGGAGTTGAAGGCGTTCCCGTAAGCGCCGTGGCTCTTGGACGCGAACCTGCCGCCGCCGCCTTGCAAAAACTCCACCGGCTGATGGTGGTGGTGATGATGATGGTGCTTCTCTAGCTTGCTCGGGTGGAAAGCCTCCATCAGAACAAGAGGAGCCCGGACCGGTCCAAACAAACAAACAAACCACAAAAAACCACCCAAAACCACAAAAAAACCACCAGAATCCCCTGGGGGCTTTTCGCAGCCGAACGCCGCCACCAGCCCCGCGAAGAGTCAGCCAGGCAGACAGACAGCCGCTCACCAAAAACAGCAGCTGAAAAACTCCGCCTTCTCTTCGGCGAAGCTTTTAAGCGCTCGCAGCTGCTGAAATAAGGGAGGGGGGGAGTCGCTGGCGGGACGGAGGAGGCGCGATCCCGAGGCTGCGCTCTCATTGGCCGGCAGCCAAAGCTGCCCCACCTCCCCTTGGCTGTCATTGGCCGAGGTGCTCGGCTACTCTTTTTTTTTTTCCCCTTCTCCCATCTCTTTCCCAACGGGGGGGCGTGTTAGGCGTTAGGGTTTCCCCGCTTGCTCGGCTGCTTTTAACTCGGAGCAGGTAGGTGACCCGCGGAGGTTTTGAGAGACCGACCGGTGGAGGGTCTCTCTTTCTTTTTCCCGCGTAGTAACATCTAGGCACGAACCCTGGAACCCTTTTTTTCCCACTCATTCAGTAATTTTCAGTAGTAAGTTTATTTTTTAATTTTTTTTTTGCTGCGCTGGTAAGAGTCCGGGTGTGGTTGAATCAGAACAAACCAACGTGGGAGAAAATCTTCGGTTGTGGGAGTTTAACCGAAGTCTGCTCTTAACCTTTTAACAAGGTTAGAGGAGGGAATACTGCAATGTTGGGCATGTGTTCAAAAAGATGGACCCAATCAAGACTGTTCTTTTTTCAGTGTCCTCTGCAACACAGATTAACAGAGTTGGAAGGGAATATAGGTCATTTGGTCTACCCACCCCTAAAGCAGGAGACCCTACACCAGGGGTCTCCAACCTTGGCAACTTTAAGCCTGGTGGACTTCAACTCCCAAAATTCCACAGCCAGCTTTGCTGG
>JANHFP010000882.1:132745-143614 GCA_032468135.1 Calamaria suluensis | reverse complement strand
TTAAAAGCTAATTTTATATTTATATTTAAAAACCCCGATCATCCCAGGCCGGCCTGCTGGAAGAGCAAGGTCTTCAGTTGAATATGCAGTTGAACATCACAAAATAAAATTATTCAGAAACCCATATAGTACCATATGGAGAAATTATTTGCAAAAATAATAGAGGATTTAAAATACAAGGAATATGGTATGGAAAAGCATGAATTTTGACAACATTTTATTCATTAAAAATTCAGGAACTGATACAAACAGGTTTAGAAATTAACTTAACCAACATTGAAATATTTTCCAGTTTCCATACCTGGGTAGCTTAAATCAACTAATATAAAATTTTATCAAATTACTCATTTTTATTATCTTGTTTTATTTCTTGCACCAGTTTCTGAATTTTCTACAGTATGAAAATTGGTACACATTTCTTTGTAAAATGTTCTATTTTTAGCCACACCTCTTGTAATATATGAATTTTTGCAAATAATTCATGTATTTTCTTCTCAGTTGTACCAACATGGTGAACATTTCCAATATAGGCATTATATAGTATCTTAAATCTCTAGCGTACATTTTCTTTTTTTTCTAAGTGGCTTCGTAAAAATATATGGAAACTGTAGTACACATGAATTTTAACCCACCTATCTTTGTAAAAGGGTAAATTGACCAAATTTGCAATAAATTGGGAATCAAGGTTACCCTACCCTCTATTGCCTTTAATGCAACAATTTCAAGTAAGCATGACTTAATATAGATTCAACTAATTTTCTTTAATTTTGTAAAACTTTTTTCTGGGTGATATAAAATAGTGATATATCAGACAGACAACAAACAAAGGAAACGTTGAAAAGATTTTACCTTTTAGTTAACAGAATAAAAGAGGGAGAATATTCCAGGGGGAAAAACCAAAAACAGAAAAAAACTTAATTAACTGGATCTTGATGAAATAGTTTTACATGGAATGGAGGAACTTTTCATATTAACATCATTTGCATAATAGTAATCATTATGCAAATAATATAAATTGATATACTTTCATCATTTACATAATGGTCTATGAGAAATCTCTAACTTAATGGATATTTCTTAATAACTCCCAATTCCTATTAGTCCACTTAAATGAGATTTCATTGTACATTTATCATCACTAATCTCAGAAACTATAGAGTTCCTAACAGAAACCCCAATTTATAAACACTTGATTTATGATTTACATTCATAGGAAAAACATTCTTGAATGAACACAAATTCCCTTTCTAATTTCATAGTTTAAGGTCTCTCCATAGATTTTGTATCAAGTGATCTAATTTTGCACCTGGATATTTGTTGAAGATAGTGCTGGGCAATAATAATGGAAAAAATATTAGTCTATTCATCCAGAATCCAGGCTGTAAAACACGATATAGGAAAGAACAAAAATGAAGAGAACCTTCATTTTTAAACTTATTTCAATGCATTATTATTATGTATGGCCAACATCTTTCTGTATATTTTCTGATTACCTTTTCTTCTCCCAGAGCTGTAGTCAAATTTTCTCAATTAAAAATTACTGAAATTGGCAGATATTATCCCATTTAGCAATATCAATACTCCATGAGCTTGACAGTCTGTTTTTATTGTTATTACAATAGTTTTTAAGTTTTAAAAAGTATTATTTTAAGTATTATTTTAAGTATTTAAGTATCTTGCAGGCATTGCATATGCAACCCTAGATTTTAAGTGGTGATTCTTCTCAAAAACTATCATTGACAATGTAGGTCTGCGTAAAGGAAAAACTTGATGTAGGAGTTGCATTTAAAGAAAGAATAGAAGGCAATCTTCATTTCAATTCATGTAAAAACAAAATCTAGGACAAAAAACATCAGGCAGATTTTCCTCAAGAACTGCAGAATCTGACAATCAAGAGGCAAGGCAGGAGTTGAATTCATTATATAAAATAAGAGAAAGGTGAGCAAGTTGACACTCCCTATAAAGAAGAGATGTCAACGTATTCATAAATAATTTCAAATATAGTATAGAAAATGCATATAAGGCTCTGAAGGTATTTGTTCTTAAGAAGCTTTTTGATAGTTTCAATCACTTTTAATTATTTTTAACTTAGCAGCTTTTATTCTGTTTCATTCATTTATAGTCCTAATCTATCCGTGGTTATATATTTACTTTCAATGAGGCTTATTTTACACATAGGATTTTAATGTCTTATAATGAAAAGTTAATTTTTTAAAATAATGTAAAGTAGCAATATATAGTAATGTTTTTTAATTCCAACTTTCTTCTATTTTGATTTGGAAAAAATAAATTTCCCAGAAATGAAAAACAAAAGGATTTTATTCAGTATTTTTATCTCTTTCTTTATAATGGACATATAGAAGTAGCTTGTATAAGAATAATACAAACCAGTGATAGATGAGTATTAAGATTCAAGATAAAGTAAGGTCATTATAAAGACGCTAGTCTTAACATCTATAAGATGGTTGACTGTAAGTTTTAAAGTGTATAGTCTATTATTGTCAAAAATTGCATTTTAAAAAATGTATGCAATGGTGCAGCCTGCAAAATATACCTTTTACATTTTTATAAACTAAAAAGAAAAACCCTACCCATTCTTGTTGAATTATTTTAATGTTTTTATTTTCTGTGTTGCGAACAAGCAAGCTTATAAATAATCATAAATACAAATAAAACCTCTTTTATTAGGAAGATCAATCTTATTTACTCAGTGAACAAGAAATTTGATAGCTTTAATACCTTATCAAAATAAAAGTTTGTTCTGGTTGAGTAGACAACAAGTCACTTCAACAAATTTATGGGTTTTTTTAACAAGGAAATAGCTACCAGTTAAATTAAAACTGCAGGAATCAAATACTTTATTTTTGGTGAAAAAGAAGCAGCAGCTAAATTCTTAGCATTTGTATGTATACATTTTTCACAAGCTTGCTACTGAAGGTCAGTAACACCAACACCAGATTGTTGGGAATTGTTTACCATTTCCCATCCACTTTATCAAGCTCAAATAACTTCATCCTTGCCTTAGTCAAAAAGAAACGAAATAATGTTATAGGAGAGGATAAATGTCAGTGAGCTTTCCAAAGACATTATGAAAAACAGGAAGCTGGAATAGACATATTATTAATATGATCCACCAAATTTTCTCTTATGGTCTTCTGAACTGATAGTATTTCATTGTCAATTCATTAGTAAGTGGAAGAGATGAATAGATGATTTTAATTTTAATCATCTAGAAATGAAGTGAAATCATAAAATAGATGGTTCAGCAGCCCCAATCAATGTATGTATATATGTATGTATGTATGTCATGTAGGCACAAATAGATAAGAAAAAGTATGAAAACAGAACTTAAGACTGGGAAGGTTGTTGAAACTCAAGATTTTTCCATTGGTGAGGAAATGACATTCACAGCCCATTCTTCCTTATTTGTTCTATTTCATAAGATCCAATTAAAGTGTATTCTGTGTTTGCTTTTCAATGGTTTTCTCTTTTTGCTCTTATTTAGAAATTGGGAGATAAATGAGACGACAAAGAAATAAGTACTCTGTTCACCCTGTAGCAATTTTGACACCAGTCATTAAATGTGCTTCAAAAACTAAGGTCTGCAGCTATTCTGTGTACAACCCTGCTTGATGCTAGTGCTTCTGTTAAATAATTCTTTAGAAAAACTTTCGAAGCAAAGTGCAACAACAGAATTCTTCAAAACAGTAGTAGAAAAGGAAGTTTCTAAAAAGCAGAAAGGCAAATTAACTCAGCAGTGAGGTTTTTCATTTGCTATTTATCAGAATATTATTAGGTCAAGAAAAATAGGGATATTGTCCAGCACTATAGTGAATATATTGTAAAGAACCTAAAAATAGTGGGGGAAACTGCCAGTACAGAATCTGAAATAAATATCAATTTACTTTTCCTTATTTCTATTATCCTATTTTGATTATGGAAAGTTATGGTCATATTCTAATTAAGAAGGTAGAAGAATCCGTTTTGCTGTTTATAAAGTATTCAATAAAATATTAAAAAACCAGAACCAAGACAAGTTAAGGAATTTGTCATTCAAACAGAAATGATTTAAAACAGTTTCTTCAGCAGTACAGCAACACAGTGAGCACTTAATGTACATGTTTTTGTCAATAAAAGGTAAATAAATACATCAATTACAAAAATCAGCATAATCTTTGGTACCAAATGTAAGGGCACCTGCTTGTTAATGGTATTCTTTTCATATGCAAGGAAACAATCTTGCTTTAATAAATGTTCAAAATATGAAATGCTTTGAGGATGATTAATTTATGCCATAGGCCCAAACTACATGGATTTCTTCTCCATTTAATTTGCCTTCTATTAGAGGCTATGGCAGGAACGGGTGACAGTCCAAAAATGTCAGTATTGTGGCTGCAGTCACACAATCAAAACCTTACCCTTTGTCATCCTCCCGATATTCCTGACCTTATATCAGTGATGGCTAACCTTTTTGCCATCGCGTGTCAAAAGCTGGGAGCGCAGTGGGAGTGGTCACTTATGTGCCCACACCCATAATTATATATGCCCTTTCCTCCCATGCATATGCGTGTAACCCACCGCACACGCACGAGTGAGCCTCTCCCCTCCCACTGCTTTTGGCATGAGATGGCATGGTGCGCCCGGTGGAGAAGTATTTTGCCCTCCACTGGCTCCAGAGAGAGCCTCTCTAAGAGTCTGGGGAGGGCAAAAACAGGCTTCTCTCCTGCAGTCAGAAACAGCCTGTTTCCCGAATTCCAGTGGGCCCAGAAGGCCCAAAAATCAACTGGCTAGCATGCACATGCGTGCTGGAGCTCTGGTCGCGTGCCGACCAATATGGCTCTATGTGCCACCTGTGCCATAGGTTCGCCATCACACTCTTATATGATTTATTATCATGAATGTGCTTTAAAAAAAGCTTTAAATAGTTGTTTTCAAAATGACAGTTTTAAGTCAAAGCCATATGAAGCCCTGAGCCAGAACATGTTCCCTCTCAGATTTCAGCTGTTTCCTTCAGCTGCTGCTGTTTGAGGCAAATAATAATTGAGAATAGATCCATGAGCCCCAATATGAAACACACCATCTGGATCAGGATCTCACAATTGCTTTTTCTTTAAAACAGAACAAACCAGGAAGAATGTTTTTCATTTGAGTGTGCGTTTATCAATCCCTCCAACAGAAACACACTTTTTACGTTAAATTTCTACGCTGCACGTATCACTGATATGGCGACCCTGCGAGGCACATAAAGCAACTGGGAAATTCTAAGCCCTAATACTCAAATTATACTTTTTTTAAAATACTGCTCAAAACAGTTTCTCCGAGCGGACGTTTTCCACTGTCCATTTTGTCTACGATGAGGATTTATAATTATTGTTCTTGCCAGCACCACATTTTCCTGTCAGTGGTTAAGGCTAGCGTAGAGTATATTCTGTGGCCTGCAAAACCAGGGGAATAGCTCCACATACTACAGCATCAACAACCCTTCCCACTGAGCCAGTTTTGCCTTTAACTAAGATTAAGCTGAACTAGATGATAAAATATCAATTTTAACTTTCAGGGTTTTTTTAAAAAAAACAAGACATTCTTCTAAGACCACTTATTGACGTTCACTTAGAATGTTTATACTGTCTTTTAAAAATCCCTTACAGACTTCCAATACCCAAACACTATGATAAATGCATGACAATCCGAACAACAGAGGAAGAGGTTATAATACAAAGTTAGGCATTCCTCCGACCAAGGTGTCTTGTTTGATCTTTGAGATATGATTCGCTGCTCTCTGAATTCCACCATGACTTGACTTTGCTTTATTTCAATGTCTGGGTTTTCCTTTGGACTTTGCCTGACTTTGTGTGGAGGCAAATGAATGGCGAGCAAATCATTTGCTTCTTTAACAAGTGATGAATGCATTGTTGGATCTTGTAAACACTGATTGTATACATTCAAGATTTGTTCTTAGCAAAAGTGGCACTTACTTGAACCATTGCACTCAAGATTTAGCACTTCAACAGGTAAACAACAGCTGGTAATCAGAGACTTGATGCACTTCCTTATGTTCTGATGGCTTGGTACAGTGCACAGGGCTATATCCACTGCTTGGATCCCCCACTGCTGTTCTATAAAATCTGAATTCCTGTATTTCTCTTGATATGCGACACGTGCATTATTGCTGTATACATTTCCCTGTGGTCAGTTTAAGTGCTCCTCTATTATGTAACATGTTCAGTGTTTTAAACTCTAATGGCATCCTATGAGGACTGGCGTTTGAAAAGTATCTGTACTTTAAGTCATCATAATAATGATATTTGACTGGTTTTCCATTTATATCCTTCGGGAAAGGCCAGAATCCATAAAGGTGAATTTCATCACAAAACCTCGTTGCGAGGGTATACATCAGGAGTCCAGTGCTGGGTCGCTTGATGTAAACTTTGTTGGTTAGCCAGTAACTGTAGAAGTTGGAAAACAAACAAAAGTACATTTGATTATTAAGAAGCTTCATTTCAACTTCAACAAGAACTTTATCTTAAATTATTTCCCTCTTGAAATATGCTTGTCTAAGCCTTTTATCACAATAAACACATTAGACTGCACTTTAGTACTATTTCGGAGGCACATACTTTGTGGTAACGTTGAAGCAGAAAACCTGGTGGTTAGTAAAAATCTAATCCACACATAAGCCTGGAAGATGGCAACCAAATCACATATGAGAATCCACTAAGGTTTAATTAAGGTCACATCTTAGAGATTGGAGCATTTTCTCCCAACAGCAAGTGTTTGTATATTGAATTAATATTTAACTACAGGATTTTTAAGTATTCTCCACCCCATTTTAGTATCAAATATAGTTACATATTCAAAGAAGAGCAAATATAATATTAAAAATTAAATCCTGCTACTGGCTTAATTTATATGATCAACATAGTTTAGTCTCCTGTTCACAATTTGTTCTCTGTCTCACCCACTTTATTGCCCATAAAAGTACTTCTAGCACAAAATCCTTCCTATTACCAGTAAAAAAAGTTTTAAACAGCAGCTCTGAGAAAGTCACATTGTTCAAAATTAATGGAATCATTGCTACTCAGAGTAGGCAACACAGCTGTAATATCCAGCTTTATTACTGTTAAAAGTTTAATCTAAGAAACATCTCTTGTCTCTTAAATTCCACTGCCAAAACTATGCTAAGTGGTTTTACCCAAGCTGCATTTCTTTCAACTTCATATATGCACCCCCATGGTCTTGCAGTTCAACAAATCATTGCTATATCTAATGTTTTCACTGATAAACAGCAGTATCCTTTTTATTGAAATTGACAGCTGAAATGTAGCTTGAGGCAAACTACAAGAGTAAGGCTAAGGTAAGGAATATTCACAGGGGATGATAAAAAAAAGTCAAGATGGCAGCAATGACAAAGCAATCAAAGATAGCAATAGACAATAGCAAAATTACGCATACACACACACACACAAACATACATATACATACACACAAACATAAACGTTAGTTTGTTCAAAATCTTAAATCTCTGAAAGTTCTTCACTGCTTTGGAATTTTGAAACAACATTGCATTCGAATACACACGTTTCTATATACCTACTATTATACAGATGTCACACCTGTGACAGGTAAAAACAAAATTACAACAATTAATTAATTTAATTAATTTAATTTATTACATTGTTAGGGTTAGGATTAGAGTTAGGGTTTTTAGAGTTTTAGGGTTATTAGAAATGGGCATTTTCTTTTTTCTTTCTTTTTCATTTAATCAAACTGAGCCACAGGAATGTGTGGCCGGATACAGCTAGTATATATATAATTTTGATTCTCATCAGGATCAAACTCCAGGCTGTGAGCAGAGTTTGCCTGCAATACTGGACTTTAAGCACTGCGCCATCTGGTCTCTCTGTTTTTAATGTGGTACTGTTCTGATGATCCTTATTTTTCCAGGATGAATGGAATCTTGCAACTGGAGTTCAGTCACCAGAACTGACAGAACTGAGTGTTGAAATGGGACATCAATGTCTTCCTGGAAGGACCACCATCCCAATGCAGAGGGTTTTTTTTTCCTCACAAAGGAAACAGTCCTTAAGTCCTGCCTAATTGTATTCTTATCTTGCATCAGTTCACTATGACACAAAATATAAGCAGCCAAACTGGACCAGTACTTGAAAACTTATGATGACGAATTTAACCCTGACCCTACTATTTTTACATACACCCCTGCCCTCGTCTCTCTTGCAATCTACAATTTCGGAAAAGGTGTACAACCATCAAACATATTTTCCCCATTTAGGTAAACAGCAGCTGGTGAAAGAATCTATGTCAGTAATACGGTCAGAAAAGAGAAAGATATATCTCTGGTTTTTGTTTTCCCGTTTTCCTAGTTGCTGCAGTTGCAGTCTTTGTGACTATTTTAAAAAAAACCTAAAGCTATAGAGATAGCCGGTTAGGTCTGGTGGTTAAGGCACTAGACTAGAAGCAGAGAAATCTGAGTTCCAGTCTTGCTTTAGATATCCAAACCAACTGGGGTACTGTAGGCCAGTCAGTTTTCTTTTTCTCGCCCTTTCCCCTCCCCTGATTTAAAAAATGTTGCCAAGAAAAATAACAAGAGACTTATGTTTGCAATCACTTGGAGTCAGGCTGACTGAAAGCTACGGAAAGCATGAGCACAGACCTCATCCTCCTTTTTATATTTGAGTCTGTCAGCTGTTGCTTTTACAGTCTGAATACAGATGGAGAAATCTATAACTCATAAAAATGCTTTTGCTGATGCAAGGATGGATGCTTAAGCGTACAGAAATATATTTTGTAGGCAACTAGACCATCTCAAGCTGAATTAGTTATTTTTCAACTGCACACTCTCCATTCCCAATTTTCAGTTAACACTTCCTTCTCAATATAGCAACAATAAAAATGTATTAATTATGAGTTAGATCCTTTAAAAAGTAACTGTTGAAGCAACAGTGACAGATGGGGATGGGTGGGAATTAGACGACTATGTAAAGCATTTGCTAATTTTAAACTTACTTTCTTTTTTGCTAAGTGAGATAAAATCTCCTGTCTAGCAGCAAACCTTTTAACAGATATTATAGGATGACTTTTTTCCTGGTAGAGTTAGAATAAATCCAAAATAACTGCACACTGCAGTTATTTGATACTTAGCAAAAACTTGTGTTAGAAAATGCACATCAACACATACACATATGTATATCATCACTACAATAGAGAGGGTCAAAAGATATTTTACCAGGAGAGTACTCAAATCCTGTTCGAAAAAAAATTCCCTATTCCACCAGACTTGAAATATTAGATTTGGATAGCCTTGAACTATGCCGCCTACATTCTGATTTATGCTTAGTTCATAAGATTATTTACCAAAATGCCCTACCCCATAAATGACTATTTTAATTTCAACCACATCACAAGGGCTGTCAATAGATTCAAATTAAATGTAAACCGCTGTAATCTTGACTGTAGGAAGTATGACTTATGTAATTGAGTGACAAATGTCTGGGACACCCTACCTGATCCTGTTGTTAGTCTTGCTAATCCCCGTGCTTTTTCCCTTAAACTGTCTACTGTGTACCTTTCACGTTTTTTTAAGAGGTCCTTTAGTAATAATCCATTTGTAATCATCCCATGTGCTTATGGCTATATTTTGCCTATTTATATCTTTGAATGTGCCAATTTTTGTGCCAATGTCTATGTTTATACTGTTACTTGTTTCCTTCTACTTGTTGACAAAATAAATAAGTCTCAGCTGACTAGTTTCTGTTCCAACAGTTTCAATATCTGACAATTTCAACTAGGTTCCATCTCTAAACTATCACTTTCACCTCATACCCAGCTCCAATTCTTGAGATTATTTTTTATCTTTCGATCTCGGCCTTCTGGGCGATGTGACCCCCCCCTCCCCCTATCCATTGTCTCCCCTCATCGCCTCCCCCTGTGGCCCCTAAGTCTTCCCCTTCCAGAGAACATTATGTTCTTTATGGAAAGCTTCCTCTGTAGTATTCACTCTAATTCTTTTTTCTTCCCAGAATATTAATAAACCTTCGGGCATCAGCCCGCTAAACATAATTCCTTTAAAATATTTTGTTTTGCTAAAAATTGGTATCTGCGCCTGGTTTCCCTTATCTTTTTTAGAATCTGTTTAAGTACTGCAATCTCCCTATCCCTGTATCTCAAGGGTTGGCCCCTCAGCACCCACAGTATTTCATCCCCTGTGACCCTCCTGATAAATTTTATATGTATTTCCCTTGGGACGTTGTCTGGTGACTTCTTATAATGTGCCATTTTACAACCCGCATCCTGTCAATGGTGTACCACCTTCCTAGGTCTTCATGCCTGCTAGCAAAAAGCTGTTTTCTGGACCATTCAAAAGGCCAGAGAATGGGGCCAGCCTGATTGTTTAATTGTTTAACTTTATTGTTATTGTACATACATACACAGTATACCCATAGAACAAATGTCACTTAACACCCAAAGACCAGGCCCAACACACATAACAATCCCCAGACACTCCCACCCCCAAATCCCCTGTCCCTGAACCACCGAAACTTCCACACCACAGACCGGGTAATGCTGTCCAGCAGCTCACTTTGATGGTGGCCCTTTGGATCTCTGCCAGGAGGATGGTATTCCACAAGGTGGAGAAGGTTCTCTTACTCCTCCTAGTAAAGGAGAAAATCTGTGACTCAGGGTTGAAATGAGGAGTCCTTGGTGGTTTTATTGCAGACCTTTCATGACGGTAACGTCATCAGTCCTAGTAAGGAATGGGACAGCAAGTCGGTAGTGTTGAGTATAAAACTAACAATGTTGGTTTGTTCTTCATATTGTAAGTCTTGTAAGGATTACTGTGAGAGAACCTGT
>JANHFP010000882.1:118954-132645 GCA_032468135.1 Calamaria suluensis | reverse complement strand
AGGCAGCATGCGGTCCTGTAGGTACCGTGGTCCAATGAAATGGGTCGCTTTAAAGATCATAGTTATGACCTTAAAACAAACCCGGTACTCCACTGGCAACCAATGCAGCTCACGCATATATATATATATGGTAATTGTAGGGTTACTCGAGGCTGTGACTTTTCTCAAAGATCCATTTTATTGGGTACATCATATCGGCACATTCAAATGTGGAACCAACTCTAAACACTTCCTGCATTTTATTAGAATAAAAGAATTAGACATTATCTAGTCTCACTGGTCACATTAATCAGCCAGGTAGATGGAAGACTGCTCAGCTATTCCCTCTGGCCGTTACGTGCTCTCGTTGAGACAACTTTGATTCCCATGGGCCTTATCACTATTATGACTAGAACCTGGGAGGAAATTTCCCCACATCCAGTAGTTTCCCCCTCCCCCCATATATAAGGCAACTAAGAAACAAAGTAAAAAGAATATATCTTCAGCTAAAGTCATTTTGAGAGTTGACACATAGAGCATTAGTTTGCATTCAAATACATTGTACAGTATCAAAGGATGGTAAGTGTTCCTATCTCTCTTCCATCTGAATCAACTTTCAAGTGTACTTTAGAGAAAATGCATGAAGGTGATTCAGCAGATATGAAATAAGCAGTGGGTCAGGGGTGAAATCTACCGGTTCTGTGGGCGTGGCTTGGGCGTGGCTTGGTGGGCACCACCACGTTGACCTCATGAATGTCACTCACTCACGTCATTCTGCCCAAGCTAATTTTGGAGCATTCTTTTGCCCCACTGTCCAGCCTGGAGGGCTGTGCATCCCCCCCACTAATCCTCCCTACAAACCACCCACCTGGTTTCTGCAAAGGCAGACCTCTCCTGCAGTGCGATCCAAAGAGGGGAGGGGAATGCTGCAGAAAAAGGCAGTGCAGAAGGAAGGCAAGCATGGCAGAGCTGTGGGAAAGGAATTAGGTTGCTATCTCCCTTTCCCACAGCCGTGCCATGCCATGCTTGCCTGCCTTTACAAGCTGACCACAGGGACACCAGCACAGAAGACAGGCAAGCATGGCAGGGCCGTGGATCAGTTTGGGAGCGTGGCCAGCCAGCAATCACTACTGGTTCTGCAAAACAGCCGCAATCTCCACTACCAGTTCTACCAAACTGGTCCAAATTGGTAGCATTTCACCCCTGCAGTGGGTAGTGATTCTAGTGGTCCAGAGTATCTACAGTTACAAAGAAAAGGGCTTAAAGGAGGAAAGGGAGCTGCTGGATCTCATTACATAGGGCAGAGTTGTGCTTCCTAGGTTCCACCAGATGACAACATTTAAGGGAAAGGACCAAGATGTGGACAGCAGAGGGAATGGCCTTACTGGACAGGATGAAGAGGTGCTAACAAGGCAATGGTCAGATAGATAAAAAAGGCCCAAGCTTAGAAAATAGCTTGAGAAAACATCTCAGACAAGCTAGATTGTGTGAAGATACTGTAAATAGAAGAGGAAGGGATACTCAGATTTGTATGATTTCATTAATGTAACCTTACGTAATGTTAATCTAATCTTATATAATATTATAATAAAAGTAAAGTTAAAATGAAATGATGAGAGACATGAATTCTGAGGTACTCCGTATTTCAGGTACCTTCATTATTCCTGGATCTTGCTGCATTACTATATTATTGCTTTTCTTTCCCTGTTCCTATATTTTGTACATAATTCTAATCCAAGGTTCATGTGTGGTTCCAGTTTCCCTGTTACCTGTTTTGGAAGCTGCTTAAATGAGCTATTACTTTTCGTGTTTGTTTGAGATAACAGATTTTTCCCTCTGCTTGCTGTATACAATTTTCTTATGTGAATGGGCATATCTTTTAATTACTGAAACAAGCCTATCACTAAAGAGAAGATATGCTGCAAGTGTTGTACTATAGCTGTACTATAGAACAGACCTATTCCACTATTGCCAATTAGCACAATGTTTACATTATTTTGTAGAACACAACTTTATGTATTTGTTTGTTTTTCATTTATGTTGTCATGTTTATGTAGTATACATTGGAAGTGGTGACCCTTTGAGAACAACAAAATTTCATTTCAATGTATGACTATTACTGTGCATTCAAAGTGACAATAAAGTTATTCTAGTCTAGTCTACTCCTCTCCTCTCCTCTCCTCCTCTCCTCTATTCTATTCTATAACCTAGCTTCCCATAATCTTGTATCAGGAGAGGGGGTATATTATGTGTTTTAATTTGCTGTCAACTGCCTCAAGTCTTCGGAGATGGGGTGGTATATAAATTGAAATAATAAATAAATAAATAAATAAATAGGTCCACAATTTGCAGCCACTTTAATCAATGGAGAGCACTGATGGGAAATATATCATCTGAAGAACCACAGATTCTTCACATTTCTGGTGTGTAGTATTTTTGTTGTTGTTAGTTGAGAAATCGTGTCCAACCCATCTTGACCCCATGGATAAAGTTCCTCCAGGACTTCCTGTCCTCCACCATCCTCTGGAGTCCACCTAAGCTTGCGCCTATTGCTTCAGTGACTCCATCCAGCCATCTCAATCTCTGTGGTCCCCTTCTTCTTTTGCCCTCAATCTTCCGCAGCATTACGTTCTTCTCCAGTGTGTCCTTCCTTCTCATTAGGTGGCCAAAGTATTTGAGTTTCATCTTTAGGATCTGGCCTTCCAAAGAGCAGTCAAAGTTGATCTCCTCTAGGACTGACTGGTTTGATTGCCTTGCACTCCAAGGGACTCGCAGGAGTCTTCTCCAGCACCAAAGTTCAAAGGCCTCAATTCTTTGACGCTCAGCCTTTTTTATGGTCCAACTATCACAGCCATCCATTGCAACTGGAAAAACCATAGCCTTGACTAGACACAGTTTTGTTGGCAGGGTGATGTCTCTGCTTTTTAGAATGCTGTCTAGATTTGCCATAGCTTTCCTCCCCAGGAGCAAGCATCTTTTAATTTCTTGGACAGAATACAAGTTCAAATTCAAAAGCCCAGAGAGGGTATAAAATCCAGGGACTATCAACATCTCTTCCCTTTCCACCCCTCAGGACCTCAAACCATGTTCATCAATAAACCTTCTTTCCAAGCAACTTCCATGAATCCAGTGTCTTTTTCTGGACTCAGATCTGAACCCAGGACCCAGATCTGAACCCATTTCTTCCCACACCAACAAAGGCTTTTTGTGGGCTTTTTTTTATAAAGGAAAAGTTATCCAACCTTTTCTTCAGGGTAAGATTCCCTTTCACAGTAACAATAACTTTCTCTGCAAGTGGCAGCATCTGGATTTTTCTTTAGGCTCTGGAGCTAAAGCCTGATTAGTACTTGAAGAGGGACTATCAAAGCTACAAGTGAGACTGAAAAATAAATATCTCCACTCTGGGACCAATCAGAGGTGATATTTGACGGTTCCTTGAACTACCCCTAAATTTCCACTACTGGTTCTCCAGAACCTGTAAGAACATGTTGGATTTTACCCCTGGCTCTATTAGTGGGGGCACGGTAGCTCAGTCAAAGTACAGATAGCTAAGACAGCTGAGTTTGTCCATCTGAAGGTCGGCAGTTCAGTGGTTCGAATCCCTAGTGCTGTGCAATGGGGTGAGCTCCCGTTACTTGTCCCAGCTTCTGCCAACCTAGCAGTTTTGAAAGCACGTAAAAAATTCAAGTAGAAAAAATAGGGACCCCCTTTGGTGGGAAGGTAACATGCACCTTTGGCATTTAGTCATGCCGGCCACATGACCACGGAGACATCTTCAGAGAGTTCTGGCTCTTCGGCCTTGAAACGGAAATGAGCACCGCCCCCTAGAGTCAGAAACGACTAGTACATGTGTGCGAGGGAAACCTTTATATTTACCTGTTAGTAGCAATAGCTCTTAGACTTATATATCACTTTGTATTGCTTTACGCGCCCTCTCTGGACAGTTTACAATGTCAGCATATTGCACCCAATTTTGTTTCAGAATATGCTGAGTTAAAGACAAAATTTGGAATCAGTTTTAATTCATTTATCATCTGACTTAGATGCTCGTTTATTTCCTCTGAGACTTATGAGAGACTTGTTGTTTGCATTCTGTTCTAGCTCATATCTGCCCTTTGTCATGTTTCAGTTGTATTTTCATTAGTCAGAGGCAAAACCCAAGTTGATAAATAATTGTGGTGGTTGATATTTGAACTGTGAAATCAAAACACAGAGACAAACAATAATCATGGATTGCATTTAATAGATGTTAAGTAAAAGAGCTGAACTTTGGGGTAATTAGTGCTGCAATAGCTACTCACTGCCGAATCCTTCAGGCTGTCTGAGCTTGGTTGCTTTCTTTCAAATGTTTCATTACCTGACTTTGTAACATCATCGGTTACTCAGCACTGGTCCGAACTCCTAATTATATTTGACACTGATGATGTTACTTAGTTCGGTAATGAAGTGTCTGCGGGAAAAAAAAACACCAAACTCAGAGAGCACCAAGGACTCCACAGTTGAGCTACATATATTCTCTTCTATTAGTAGCAATAGTACTTAAACATATATATTTCCAAACTTTATTTCCTAACTGTCATGAAGACCACAGGATCTACCATTGAGCTACAACTGGCTGGCGCTCAAGAAGGGCACCTCGAGATTTCAAAATGCTGATTTCAAACCATTTCCAAGGAACCGAAGTAAATAATACTCACTGACAACATCCATATGCATCCATAACAGAACACATGGTTCTAATCTTTTTTCCCCATTCAGAATCATAAGACTGAAATGGAGATGGGAGAAGATGGAAAAATGTTCTTTTCCTTTTTGCTATAGCAGAGTTGTTATGATTTTTCATAGCCGAAAGAATCCTAAAACATGTCAAATAAAATAATCTGAAATACAGAAATATAGAGGGAAAACTCTGGGGTTTTTTATTGTTTGGTTTTAAAAATATGCTCAGTCAATTAATGTCAATGATCTCCGACTCTTATCTCTGCAACATGTGGCACAGTTTTCCTTCTCTTTTTGGCCTCATTTTATTTGTTCCTATGAACTTTAAATTATCATTTCCCCCCCCAAAAAAGGGGGGTTTACTACCAGATAGTAAATATTCTGCTTCATTCAGTCACCCTGAATCTATCCTAAATTAAGGGATTGCAGGGAAAATTATTGCAAAAAGGGAGGACTTTTTATTTCTTAGCTTAGCAATAGAGAAAGGAGTGGAATAGTTCAATATTTATAAGGATCTGTTTTTCTTGTTGTAAGAAGAGGATCTTTTCCTGTAACATCTTCTATCAAGATATCAACAACTCCATCTATGTTCTGATTTATGCTTAATTCATAAGATTATTTACCAAAATGCCCTTCCTGTAAATGAGTGTTTTAATTTCAGCCACAGCATCACAAGGGCTGTCAATAGATTCAAATTAAATGTAAATTGCTGTAATCTTGACTGTAGGAAGTATGACTTTTGTAATAGAGTTATCAATGTCTGGAACACCCTACCTGATCCTATTGTTAGTCTCACTAATCCCTGTACCTTTTCCCTTAAACTGTCTACCATGGACCTTTCACGCTATTTAAGAGGTTCTTAAAGGGGTGTACATAAGTGAGTGCACCTCCGTGGCTACAGTCCCTGTCCTACTGTTCCCATCCATTTGTAATCAACCCATGTGTTTATGGCTATGTTTTGCCTATTTATATCTTTAATTGTGCCCATTTTTGTGCCAATGACTATGTTTATACTGTTACTTGTTTCCTTCTACTTGTTGACAAAATAAATAAAATAAACAAATAAATAAATAAATAACATATAAATTCAAGCCTGCTAATGTACCACAAGACAGAGAGGGAAATGAGTTGTTGCTATTGGAAGCACAACATGAAATATATAAAACTATACATAAATAAACATTCTGTATCATTTACTTCTTTTTCCAAAGATCAGTCATAAGTACTTTCAAAAGCAGAAATTAATTCAGTTAGCAAATTACTCATCGATTTAACTTAAACCAGACAATAATAATAGCCAATGGTCAGAAGAATTCTATTGCATGCATTAATCTCTGGTACATATTAAAATGCTTTCAACTTTGACAAAGTTTGCAGGCTCCATTGTTGTGCAAGCCTGGGCAGAAGTCCTTCTGACTGCCATGTGTGTTCGTATGATAGAGATGCTATGATCTTTTTTTGGCTTGAAAGGGCAGAAAACTGTTCTTGTTTGAGCAAGAATTATGTTGCCAATGACAACTTGCCAATATTGGCCCCACACTGAGCTGAAAATGCACAGAACCTCCAAGCAGTAATGGAAGGTCGTATTTCACACCAAAACGCAGAAAGGTCAGCCATATGTGGATTTAGGTTTCTAACTAGGCCTCAAATTCCCATGGGAAAGTATCTTTGGAAAAGGTCACCCTGGCTCTTCAGGATTTGGATTCTTTGCTGTAGCAATTGCAGTCAGAAAGTCTCAGCTTGCCAGGACACAACAGAAGTCATTTTTTATGGCTCAAAACCTCTTGACATTTATTTCACCAGGAAAGAATAAAATCAACAACACTCTCTTTTGTGTTGTACCCACTATGGAACTAGACACAGCTTTCTCACATGGAGCCAAAGACACTTAAAAATCCAAAATGTAAAACACCATCCTGCATTGACAGGAAAAACAGTCTAAAATTTACCAATTGTAAGTTTGATTCAGTATCGACCTCTATGAAGGCTAATCCCCATAACAAGGGCTTGTCTATGTATCTTAACAGTGCTTGAAGATGCCTCCCTAACCATGGCTGAGATGCCTGATTTTTCTTTTACCTGATAAGACATTACAGTGGTGCTCTCCACCTTCACACAACAAAAGCCTTGTTCTAAGCACAACTCTGGGTGTTTCCAAAACCACTGAGGTGAAGTACGGGATGGGACGGTCTACCTGCATCTCTAATTGGCCTCAGAAACAGAGTTGAAGGGACCTTAGAGGTCATCTAGTCCAACCTGTACTAGGGATTTGAACCGCCAACCTTTCTGATCAACCAGCTCAGTGTCTTAGCCACTGAGCCACCTAGTCAGGCCTCTTCGAAGTGCTGCATACACAGCCATACATTTCAGCCTGAAAATTCCCTGGGGAGGTTTTAACTGTCAAAGAGAAAAGGGTAGATGATCTTTCTGAGCCTAATCATATTTTCTTTTTTCAGACAGGGTAAGACAGAGTGGAAAAAAGGGCAAGGAAGAGCAAGACAAATCAAGCAAGACAGACTAAGAAGGAGCACAAGAAACAGAATAAAAGGAAATGCAAAAGAGCTCAAGAAGAATCATTTCTGGAGTGGATGAAGGTCTCCTTAATACAACTTTTTCTAAACTTCTTTTTCAACTTCTTCTAAAGGTCTGGAAAACCCTTTTCCACCCTGCGAATTGGCTTGGCTTTCTTGTAAAATGAAGAAGGCAGAAAGACCCTACCTATTCCTGAAGATCAGGTTAGGACAGATAGCTAAATACATGGACTACATCCTTTGTCAAAACTCACCTCTCCCCAGCCCCATTCCACGTTAAGGTCAGCAACCAATGGTTATTTTTCCTATGTGTAGGAAATTCACCAATTATTTTTCTTACCTTGTCACATAGCAAACATATAAAAGCACTACTACTCACAGGTTTCATCACTGAGACAGATTATAGCACAGCTGTCAGGAAGGAGAAAATTTTGCCAGGATACTTTATGCTGGCATGTGTATTGGAAAAAAGCATATTAAAGTGGCTGTCTGGATGATCCCCAAGTTTCTGTCTTCAGTTAACTGGTTTAGCAAGGCTGGTGCCAACAATTAATGAGTGAACCAATTCTAATGAGTTCCATTTTCTTTGCCTGGACCACTTCCTACAATAAATAATTGCAGGAATTTTAATTTAGTCTATACCCCTCCAGCTTCAGGTTTACCGTATTGATACACGTTCAACAGAATTGCTTCCTCATTAAAGTTGGAGAAATATATTCTGATACCGTGATATTGTCGAAGATCTGTTAGTTACGCTCTACCAAAGCAAAAGCTGAAATGACCTTAAATAAGAGCTATCCAGTCCAAAATGTTTGTAGTTAGAAGAGACCTAATAATACCCACATGCATCATGGATTATCATTTATATGAACAGTAATATTCATATGTATTATAAATTAGTAATCTCTTCTATGCAGACCCCCACATTGTATCAACTCTTCTAACTTTTTAGATGTGATAAAGGGGGACAAGGTAAGAAGATATATGTTTAGCAACTATATATGATCAGTATCCCATTCCTACAGTCAATTTTTGCAGATCTGGGTACCCTAAGTCCATGTACAGATTACAAATCATATTGACTTGTGTACCAGAACCAATACAATGATAGACCATTATAGGTTAGTTAAAGTTTATCATTCTTAATTGTATCAATATGGTACAGTACCATGAAATAAATATGATCAAAATTTAATAATAGAATCAGGAAAAGAATCAATTCATTTATTTGAATGTTTCTGTACCTGCACCAAGTCAACTTGGATTGAGTTAAAATATCATCAAATAATAAACAACTAAACATAGAAGTCAACAAGTCAACTTTCTCCTATGACTCTAGCCTGCCCTTTGCAAATAATGAACTTAAAAATTTAACTTTTATATTGTCATGCTATTTCAGGGATCCCAGAGCAAACCCATGTCCTAATTCTGAAAGTAGTAGGCTTTAGTAGTAGTAGTAGAATTTCTGCCATTTTGAAGCAACTATGTGTGAAAATTCTAACATAATCCCCAAAATAGGCTTTAAACTATTAGCACACCAAATAAAATGAAAAAGTCTCAAGGCCACTTATTTGCACCATCAGCCTAACCACTGCTCCTTCCAGGTTTTTTATTAAGGAATATTAAGGAAGTCCCAGTGCAATCTTAAAGTTGCCTATCTCAATCCCCAAAATAAAAACTGGTTCGTGGTATAGGAAAGAAAGCTTAAATGATACATATGCTACATGCAATAATATCTGCAACGTTATTTGGCTGTTATTGCGTATATCCAAATGCATGAAAGTTGCAGTCATTTGGGCTGGCTCTTGCCACATAATTCATAGATGAATAAAGGAATGAAGCATTTTAAACTTTCTGAAAACTCTTGAAACTACAATTTAACAAAATAAAGCAACTGCGGTATATAATATATGAAAGGACTATTGAAAATCTATTTCAATTTCTATAATTCTTGGAAATCATAAGTTCATTTTGCAACATTTAACCATCTCAAAGAGAATCCACAGGTATCCAAACAAAGAAGCAAGCTGACACATTTAACCTTTTATTTATAACATATTCTTTACAGAGGTTGGTTTTGTTCTTAATAAGCAAATAACACATCATTCTTTTTTTACATTTTTTTACAATACAAAATCAAATACAACTGTAGGGAAACTAAAGACCCTGCTATAAATAAATATTTATTAATCACCAAAAGATAAATTTACCTTTTGTCACAATTTGTGATAATGCAATAATAGTATAATATAATCTTATATATACAATATAGACACATATATACTTACACATTTTTTGAATCGTGTAATTTATATCTGTCACTGCCTAAAACTCACTTGGTCTTGATATTATTTCCCTAAGGAGAAAGACATGGAATGTACAGTAGTACTTTGTTTAGCAATGTTGTTGCTTTATAATTTGAATTATTTCTTGGAGTTGAAGCAAATGCAATACCTTTTAAAATGTATTTTTGGAAAATTTCACAGCTTTTTAAGTGCTCTAAAGTAACTGCCTTTCTGTTTCACATGTCCACTGAATATAATTATATATATTCCAGCATATAAAGATCATGTTAATTATACCACATTCTTAAGAAATTTCCAATACTGTAGCAAGTGAACAAAAAAGTAAGAGTGTGCGTCATTTAAAGCCTTAATATAAAATCTAATTAATGGATTCTGTGCTTAGTTATTTAGAGAAAGAAATTCTTCTGAACTGAGTACAGTAAATATGCATCAAATTATTATAAGGATAAAAAAGGTGAAATATGTAGCCTGAACAGTTTATCATCCAGAGTCATATTATTAGAAGTTGAAAGCACAGATTTATCATAAGCATAAATATTGCAATGATCAATGTTGTGAATAAACTGATGTTATGGATAAACCAACTGTATAAGAATTTGGAGGCTGCATCTTGGAAGACAAATGCTTAGCCTATCAAGCAACCATTATACAACATCACTAAAACCACTGAAACTACAGATACCAACTACCTGGAAATGGGTCCTTCATTATTCAAAGGGATGCTAAGTTTGGGTAAACTGATACTTCCCGATGCTTTTAACAGGGGCAAACCATGAACAAACATATGCATGCCATGCCAGTAACTGGTTCATGATATAGGATGTGCCCTTACTGGAAACACCTGCATTGGCAACCAATTATTTTCTGGACTTCACTTAAGGAGATGGGTTTATTCTTTGAAATTCTACATTGCTTTGACCTTAATATTTGAGTGACTGCCTTTCTTATAATGAACCTGTCCAGATATTAAGATCAGTAAGAAAAGCTCTCTTGCAAATTGACTTATTTTCTGAGAACCATTTATTGTATGTGCTGAATGGCACAAAATAAATATATGAATTCCTAATGTCAAAATACAAGCATTAAGCAAAGCATATTCTCAAAAGTTAATATAAAACAAAACAAACATCTGTTTTATCAAAAGTCAAAATGCAGTATAAAGAGGATATAGGGTCAATCAGTCAATCTATTTTTAATGACAAGTTCTACCAGTCAATCAATACTACTTTCGTAGAAGGAATGGCATCTTGATCTGAGACAGGTTCTGTGAACAGGTACTTGGATAGATCGTGAGGCTCAGCCGAACCTTCCTGTGCCACTTTAGAAGCTCCCATGTTGGCAGTAGCATTTGCTTTCAGCAACAAGGTTTTGAATTGTTCATATTTAAAAAGGTTGACCAAGGGCGGAGTATCCACAGGTGTCTCTTTGTCATCTGAAAAGGTGTAACCGAATACATCCTCCTCTTCCATGGAGTATGCCTCACTGTGATGAGGAGAATGGTGCTCCCGAGAGAGCTGGTAAGCGGCAGGAGTGTGCAGATTGTGGTGAGGACGAGGATTCCCATGATGGGATTTAGAAGATCCAATGCCATGCTCTGAGAGGGCTGAATCAATGCCCTGAGATATTGAACATGTGATCAGGTCATGAATTTCTTTGGAAAGATTACTAGAAATAGATTCTTCTGGTCTCAACCTCGCAGCGGTGGGAGTGAAGGTGGCAGAAGGTTTGGAAACTCTGCGCAAGGTCCCGCTGATCTGTCTGGAATCAGTACTCCCAGTGGGTTCCATGGAAATTGGAACATCATCATGAGCCTCGTTGGAAGATGTGGGAGATCAACTGTAATTTGGTGTGGAGCGATGTATTCAGGCGGAAGTCAAAACCGTTTGATTTGCCTGAGAGTCCACACTGCTAGAGGGGCTAATTTCCCTAAGTGTCTGGGCCTGCTTTTGAGCCTTGTTAAATTGCTTCTCTAAGGCCCGGTTTCTATGTATGGTATCCTTGTCAGGATCTTTGACAGTAGACACTTTGGAAAATTTTGATCTAGTGGCAGTAGCCATAGATCGAGATCTGCCCCTGTTGTTGTCAGCTGTTATCTGGGGACTGTCCCTGTTGGGGGATGCGGACCTGCTGCACTCAGCCATAGTGCCAACGTAATTGGTGCTGAGTAGTAGATTAAGTAATCCCTATATTCCAAAAACAGTAGCACTTAATGTTTTTGTCTTTCAAAATGGCGGGTGCGTGAAGAAACAAAAGCAATGTTCAAAATGGCACCCGGAACATGAATCCTCAAAATGGCGGCCGGAAAATTAACTGTGAGTTCAATAAGGCTGAACAGAGAGTTTGCTATAATTGTTTGCTAGGTCTGGCCGCGGAATCGATGATACGACCCTAATGAGGCAGCCCAGCCCGCTGTGGAACCTATGGAGGCGAACGATACTGTCACAACGGCTCTGGAAATGACCTCCTAAAAGTAAGTTAGTGCCTGACTTGCAAGGGAGGGGAGGCTAGCGAGGCCAACACGACGGCTCTGAAAAGGCGTCCCTGGCCCTGAGTAGTACGCGAAGTGCAGCTTTACAGCTTCTGGAGCGTTGTAACTCACTGCGATGAGGCTGAGATAGTCTTTCGCGCGCCGATCAGCTGAGAAGCAGCGCTGTGGGTGTGCGCAGCTTTCCCAAACTGTCCTGGTGATTGAAGGTCTGAAGAAAAGCCTTTATAATGAAATAATTCTTTTTGACTTGTTTAGAGATGATGAAAGTTCAATTTTGTGGGAGCAAAGGAATCTAAGTCTCTATGGCCGGACTGAGTTTATGAACTGGGACAAGGAGGCAGCAGGAAGAGGAGGACCCAATATTCAAATTCAACTCAGTCTTTGGCCAATAGGAGTTAATAATCACCCACTGCTTTTGGACTCCCTAAGCAGCCCAAGGGAGAACTTGCTAGACTTATTGTATCTCAGTGTTTGATTGTGTAACTTCCCTACTAGATTGCATTACTAAAATGCTGTTGATATCAGATATACTTTAACACCAGTGAACTATTTGACAAAGTATCCCTCAATATTTTGATTACAACAAGATACTTAATAATGAGACGAAGGATTTGTCAATTAAATGGATTCTGGAAAATTACACACTGACTGGATGATTTTTTTTATCTAATTAATGTAGCAATCTTGTTCACTCAGATTCTCAATCAATGGGAGCCAATAAAGCTCTGATTATATTCAATGTCAAAGTTGTGCAAAAATTCAGAACATCTTAGATAGGGTGATGAAGACTACTCTTGCCAATCCCTGCAACTAAATAATTGTCCTCCCAACTGATTGTCTGCATCAAAAGGTTCAATACTTTCCATAGCAAACCTAGCCCATTTACTTACCAACTCAGATGTCAATGATACACCATAATTGCAATTTCCATGAGAAAAAAGTTGCTAACATCCAAGGCTTCTGATAGTACAAAAGCTAAACTCACTTATCTTTGCTATGCAGTTCTATTAACTGTATCTTTATTAAAGTAATGTTTGTACCATTAGAGCAAGACATTTTGTTAGAACAGCAGATGCATATTTTGTAACAAAATATACTATAATTCTGTCAAGAATTTATTATTAACTTAAAATTTATTTTCTTTAAAAGGTGAAGGTGAAACATTTATAAAGTGCCTCCTTTAGCTTATGATATTTTTTTAAAGTAGAGGGAATCGTTAGTGGCATCGATTCAAGGAAAGGATTTCAGAATAATTTGCCTTCAAAAACTTTTTCAGGAAAAAAAACCTCACTAGTTTTGCTTTAAATTACAAATAACTCTAGCTTGGTTATCTGATGATGGTAATTAGGACCAGAATTACTATCACTAAGTGATGTAATTGTAAAGCATCTTGTCACATACTTTGTAGCAGGAGTCCTCAGGGAAATAACTGGTGGGAGTGACTTATGGAAGTGATCTGTGACCTGTTATCTTGTCCATCAAATGTGCTTGTGGAAAGCTGGCAGTGAAAGTTGCAAATGATGATCATGACTGCAGGGTATTGCAGCTGTCTTTAAGTGTGTAAAGGTAAAGGTATCCCTCGCACATATGTGCTAGTCGTTTCCGACTCCAGGGGCCGGTGCTCATCTCCGTTTGAAAGCCGAAGAGCCAGCGCTGTCCGAAGACGTC
>JANHFP010000882.1:72601-83020 GCA_032468135.1 Calamaria suluensis | reverse complement strand
ATCCTGGGTGTTTGCCTTCGGTTCATCTTTGTGGGATGCTGGAATGGTTTGTGGTCTTTGATTTAGAATGGGGAAAGAAACTTACTCTCAAGTTTCTTAAGCCACTATACAAAATATTATTTTTGGTTATCATCTGAATGTTCATGTGTTTGAAATAAACTTTAAAATAATTAACATAATCTTTTGAATAAAGTCTATTGCCTCACAAATTGAATATACAAATCAACAAATTCTGAGAGTTGAAAAAAAGATGAGACATGGCTTCTGTACAAGTAATCATTAACTTATGATCACTCATTTAGCAACTGTTCACTGTTATGATAGCATTGAAAAAGTGTCCAATCTTTACATTTTCGACTGTTACATTGTCCCAGGAAGTCATGTGATTGCAATTTGGTTTGGGCACTTAGCAGGTTGTATGTGTTTATGATTGTTACATTGTCCCAGGGTCATGTGTCCCAGGGTCCATTTGCAAACTTCTTAGATGACTTTCTATAAGCCAAGTTAATGGGGGAAGGTGGATTCACTTAATGGCCACATGATTCACACATTGATTGCAGGGATATGCTTAACAACCGTGGCAAAAAAAAGTCTTAAAATTGGGTGCAGCCATGTGGTGATTCACTTAACAACCACATCATTTAGCAATGGAAGTTCTAGTCTTAAATCAAGAATTGTCTATAAATGATAATCCTGCAGCATACTGTAGATAGTTATGGGGCAGTAAGTGGACTTTTTTGTGGTTTGAACAAATCATCCAAATGCTGACCTCTGAATATTCAGGAGATAAATTTTTATAGGAGGAAGCAAAATGTTTAGTTAAAAATAAGAGCAACAGTGACGCAGGAGAGGATTATGAAATGGTCATTAAAATGCCACACTTTTTCAAGCTTTAGAATAAAAAATTTCTCTTTTAAAAATTCAAGAGGAGGGAAACTTTTGACTGTTTTCTCCTTGAACTTGTATATCTGCGGCATATTTTTTCCATTTACTGAAATTGGACGTAGGCAATCTGAAGTACAAAACATGTTTTCAAAAATCAAATAACCTGGTTCTCAATCATGTATTAAGTGTACTAGCAAGCACAGCAAGACTAAATTGCACTGACTGGCTGCCAGACATATCCAACAAAAGTGAATTAAAGAAAATGCATCCCAAGCTTTAAAAGTTTCAGTCATAATCTTATTTATATTAGTTCCAGTTTCCTCCCACTCCCATGAAAGAGATAATAGGACAAAATATTTAAACTGGCCAGAGAGATTATAGAGTTACAAAAGATCTCTGCAACATACAGTATTCTATATTCAAATATTTTCCCTCCAGAAAAAAATCTTTGTCATTTTAAGTATAGCATGTTTTATATTTTGACATATGCTTCTGTAGGAAGTTAGCACTCACCCCTCTCCTAGAAGAATAAAGTATTTTAAGAAATATTAAAAAGGCAAAATATTATATTTCTGGATATAAAAGCATGTTTTTAGGCAGGAAATAGATTCACTCTTAATACCCCGTACCTTTGACAATTGAGCCGTTAAGTTCTCAGCATCCCATCTGCAACAAAATAGGACCCATCTAGCAACAGAAACTAACCACATGACACAGAAATTCATCCACATGGCTAGACTCAGGCAAGCTTAAGATAACCTACAAGGCTAGCTAAGGCCCCCACCCCCTGGGAGTCTCACAACCAATCAAGATACATTTCTTATACAGGAACAGGAAACACTAAGGTAGAGCCCAACATAAGGTATAAACTCAGGACTTCAGAATCTTTGAGACTCTTGCTTTTTTTTGTTCTTCACCTTGAAGCATGTGAGCCCTTTTATGAACAGGAACTCAAGCCATGTGATTCCTGACCACCATTAAACCATCTTTCCAAGCAGTCTCCATATTTCTAGTGCCTGTTTCCCCACCTGGAGCTGAACCCACACTTCTATTAAATAAAATAAGAGAATTCTATATTTCTAACCTTATTTTTTGAATGCATTGTTAGATCTGTCACTTATAAATACATATTTTGATTGAACAGAATAGAAAATAAATGTAGTTGAATATTCATTTACAGTAAACATGATCTAATACTTAGCATAGTAAGTTAACATTAATTCATTTCCTTTTCCAAGCAGATTTGTAAAAGAACAAGAAATGACATGTTAATTCATCTTATAGCTGTATATTGCATTGCACTGAACAAGTTTTAAGTTATGAAGTCTGAGAAATAGTTACTTTCAGACACTTACGACTTTTGTTTTCTGTTAAAAAAAACCTGATAAATATCGTTAGAGGGTGTAAAAATACATATACATATATCATGGAGGTTTGTTAGACCCTCTAGAGATATTTATCAGTATTTGTCAGAAACCAAAATATATATCAAGGATTTCTAAAAAAAAATATCTATATTGTGTTTTTATATACCTGGTTACCTGGCTATTACTATTCTGTCTGCTTAATAGAACTTCTGGTTACTATATGATATGCATGAAGACGAAAAAGAGAAGAAACTGGAGTAAAAATTTATTAGATTAATAAGTCTGTCAATTTAGAGTTTAAAGTGATTCAAGGCAGCTTATTTTATAAACTTAACAAAAACAATCAATGCAAAAGACAAACATTAAAAACACTTCAGGGAAGTGCATTGCTGCTTTTGTGATGAAAGCCATTATCTTTTGTCTAGGTCTAAGTAAACTGCAGTGTGGCTATTCTTCATAAAGTTGCATTCTAATTTGTAATTATTCTAAGGTACTAATAAAAAAGGATGAAGCTCTTGCTGTTTAATTCTGCAGATAATGAAAATCGTATTTGGAATAACCTTGAATTTCCAATTGAAAACATCTCAGAGAGGCCTTAATCTGTACATCTATTGGAGAATTTTCTTAGAAAAATGTGATAAAATATTATATATATAATGTTTACTAATCAATAATAGTGATTACACAGTCATGATAAACAAGAAAAAACATAGAAGTATCACAACTGGGTCATTCTATAATTTGGGGTCCAACGTGGCACCTAATAAAAAATAATTCCTAACTCTCTGGAAAAGGTTCTAATACTTGGAAAGATGGAAGGAAAGAGGAAAGGAGAACTACCAGCAGCAAGATGGACTCGCTTATAATGGGAATGAATACAGAAGTGGAGGATCTAAAGGACCAGAAATGGACAAAACCTTGTGGAGAAAATTTATGAGGTCTCTAAGAGTTGATATTGACTTGATAGCATGTAATAAAAAAATCAACTATTAGATAACAAAAACAACTTTTAAGAATGCATATAAATACATAGGCCCAAGTGGCCCCTTTCTCTGTCCCAAAAGACCTTCAAAAAAAGCATTGTTTTGCTTAAAATCATGCACTCACAATATATAGGATACATGTCAATGTAAGAGCCCCGAAGATTAAAACTGATTTTTTTCAGAACCCCCTTTCCATTTTTCATTCATTATTTTTTTTTAGTCCTTGGCTGCACCATCTCAATCTTCCAGTGGTTGGATTATGATCTCCAAAGCCTCTCAAAATATGAAACCAGGTTGTATCATTTAATTGTCAGAAAGGAAATATCATATGTATTAAAGAATATCATATGTATTAAAGAATCCAGTCCAATTTAGTTTGTGTCCTGGACTGACTCACTATTTTTTTCTTTGTGAATATGACCCAGCACACAATTGACATTCCAAGTACAATCCTCTGTCCAAATAACATTATTGATTCCTTTATAGAATGTCTTTATAAAAAGAGTATTGGTGAGTCATTCCAAAGGCCAAAATGGACTGTCACTACATTTTTCACAGTGGGACGTTGAAGGCTTTTGAGAAATCTTAAACAGGACTAAACCAATGAAGTTCCTGTGTTATCCATCTCCAGTACTTGGGCTTCCATGATAGATAAAAGATTTCCTTAGCACATGTGCTACTCATTTCTGGCTCTAGAGGGTGATGCTCATCTCTGTTTCAAAGTCGAAGAGCCAGCGCTGTCCGAAGACATCTCCGTGGTCATGTGGCCAGCATGGCTAAACACCAAAGGCGCACAAAACGTTGTTACCTTCCCACCAAAGGTGGTCCCTATTTTTTCTACTTGCATTTTTACGTGCTTTTGAAACTGCTAGGTTGGCAGAAGCTGGGACAAGTAACAGGAGCTCACCCCATTACACGGCAGTAGGGATTTGAACTGCTGAACTGCCAATCTTCTGATCGACAACCTCAGCTACCTTACCTGCTGAGCCACCCTTTCCATGATAGATAGGAACAACCTATTCTCAGAACTGAGGTCTGATAATCGAAAGATGCTTTAGCTGGACATGATAGGAATGAATCTGACAAAGCTGAAGTGTTGTGAAATTTTGGATTTTATCTTTCACCTTTTACTGTAATTGAAGTGGAAAAATGATGTGTTTCCTTCTGAAATTGTATGTTGAGGAAGAATAGAGAACAGAAGGATTTGCAAGATAAACTATAACTCCATGATAGAAAGTAGGTTGGTAACACAAAGCCCCACAGTTATTGTTTTAAATTATAGTGTCTACAGGACCATTTGTTTTGAAAGGTTTGGTGGGCTTAAGCCCTAGAACAAATAAACAATTATTGACAAGTTGAATGTTTAAAAGCTGTTATGTTAGTGTTCTGTGATAGATAAGAATGAACTCGGTATTGATGTAACCTTCACAGATGAAAGAATCTACATGTTTGAAATCTGATAAATAGTGTAAATAGGGATAAGGAATTGTATAGATTGCAAGGTAAAACTTGATGAAAATGTGTAAACCAGAGATGTCACACCATGTCCATTGTTTTTAATTTATTAAAAAAAGTTTTAGAACAAATAGGTGAATTGTCAGGAATCATGGTAAATTATCAGGAATTATAGTTTAGACTTCTAGAGCTAAATGCAGCAAAAGAGGAATGAGTTACAAAATCAAAATTGCATATATTTTTTTTGCAACAACAACAAAAAAGCTCATCACCATATTTTTTCTTCCAGGTAACTTTTTTATTTTTCTCTAATTTTATTGTTTTATGCACACCTGTTTAATTGTTTATCAAAAGCAGCCAGTCAAATATTCATACTAATAAATAACTTTTTAATTTTACATATTTACAACAGAGGGTGAGAATTGGATGAATTAATGTTTAAATACAAGTGATTAATTACATCAAGGGGTTCTCTATTTTAAACTAATTTAATGTCATTATAATCAAGAGCAAATGGATAATAATTGATAGTAACATTTTTGTATTATACTACATTGATCATACTTTTTTGAAGCATAGTATCTGTACAGTAAATAGGTTAGTACAATACAGATTCTACATCTATCCATTTGAAATAAGTTTAGAAAATGGTTAGTTATCGTTTAAGTTAGTGACACTGGAGAGATATTTGAAGGATATGTTTTCTTCAATGTTTTATGTGCAAGAATAAGAAATGCTGACACACTAAAATTCTGTATATTAATAAGGAGTATGAAACATTATAAATGAATTAAGGAAGGCACTCAGAAATTTCAAAAATACTATGATCTGTGGCAAACATGGTGTCAAAGCTTCCCAGTAATTTTTTTCCCAATAATGAATTCTACAGACAGTCCAAATTCATTTCTTTATTTGGTAACAGGCTAAAATTTCTCCATGCTGCAAAAGATGGAGGTTTTCCCGCGCACACACAGATCTTATTTTTCTCACTCCACTCAACTCCATCCATTATTGTCACATTCCCCAATCCCCAGGGAGAGTTCCCATCGCCTCCCTACATCACTTCTCTTCTAGTTAACTGTTTGCTACCTCTGTTGGCAGCTTAGAAAACTGTGCATACAAAAAGTTTTCAAAGTTGACAGGCACTCTCCCTTGACAAACAGGAACCCCTTTTTTGTTGTTTCCTGGTACTACCCCAACCCCAATTAACCACCTCTACCATCATTACCATCAGAATTCGGCTTGGTTGGGTATTTTCTATGGAACCGCTCCACCAAATGTTCTGCACCTACTTTCCAACTATTGACCCAAGTAGACTCTGATAATGGGTAACCTTTCCATCGGACCAAATATTGAAAATGACCCCGGTACTTTCTAGAGTCCCAGATTTCCACAATCTCATAATAAAGTTTACCTTCCCTGGACACCGGTGGAGTGGATCGGGTTCAACCAGTCTTAAGCAAACTACTATGAAAAACCAGATGGATTTTACCCAGAAATCGTAGGAGGATGAGTCATACCGTCACTGGATTGATTACTTTGGTAATTGTGAATGGGCCAACAAATAGTGGTCCTAATTTTTTACTGGGACGGTTCAATCTGATGTATTTTGTTGATAGGAAAACCTTGTCCCCCACCTGATATCGCGGTTGGACCACCCTGTGATGATCAGCCTGGGTTTTGTAGGTTTTTGCTCCTGACGCCAGAGCCCTTTTTACATTTTCCCACCCGCTTTTTAACGAATCCATCCACTCTGCCAAAGAAATTGAGGTTGGTGGTTTGGCTGGAAGGTCAGGCATTGGGAGAAACTCCATTCCAAATAACTCAGTTGTTATTTGGAATGGAGTCAACCCCGTGCTGCTATGTGCAGAGTTGTAGGCCACTTCAGCAAATGGCAAAATGTCGGCCCAATTGTCTTGTTGATAATTCACGTAACACATAAGGTAACGTTCCACCATAGCATTCAATCTTTCCGCGGCCCCATTAGTGGGCAGGTGGAAAGCCGAACTTAACCCCTGAGAGGACCCGATGGACTTCAGGAACTCTCTCCAAAATTTTGCCGTGAATTGGGGACCCCTGTCCGAAATTATTCTTTTTGGGACCCCATGCAGACGATATATATGTTTCACAAACAACTTAGACAATGTTTTTGTCGAAGGCAGTCCCTTGCATGCTACAAAATGGGCTTGTTTTGAGAACCGGTACACCACGGTCCATATCACTGTATGCCCCTCACTCAGTGGGAGCTCCACAATGAAATCCATTGTGATTTATTCCAATGGTTGGGTAGGTTCAGCCATGGTTGAAGAAGACCCGGTGGTCTGCCCACTCAGTACTTCATCATGGCACACGTGGCACAGCTCTTGACGTAATCCTCAATGTCCGATTTCATTCGCAGCCACCAAAACTGCCGCCGTGTCAGTTGAAGCATCTTCAAGAAACCAAAATGCCCACCCACCCGAGAGTCATGTCTCCCTTTCAAAATATGGAGTTGCATGCTTGCGGGGACATATAGCTTTCCCCCTTTCCAAGCAAGACCGTCACGGAATGTGAGGTCGTTACGGTTGTCGTTGTACCAGATGTCCATTGAAAGGGATGATTTCAATTCCGATAGCAAGTCTGGATCGTGCTGGTGTCTGTGATGAATGGTATGAGTTGTTGTAGATACAGGAGCTGCAGATTCATTGGAAGGAATGACAGAGTGTACCACGTCTTGGCGACGACTGTCATATTGTGGTTTTCAATATGTTTTCAAAGTTGACATTTAATCCCTTCAAATTTGTATTTCCTTTGATCTTTATTAATAATGTCTCTAGTACCAATATAAACAGCAGGGGCAACAGCGGACAGCTCTGCCGCACCCCTTTGCCTATACTGATTTTTTCTGTTATTTCACCATTTATAATTATTTTAGCATACTGCTTATTGTATATGGTTTTTATAAAATCAACAAATTTCTCTCCAAAGTTCATTATTTCTAATTGTCCTATCATAAAATTCCAGTCTAGGTTATCAAATGCTTTTTCAAAGTCCATAAACATCAATGTCAGCTGTCTATCAGAACTCTGCTCGTAAAATTCAATTGTATCCATAATTAATATTAGATTATTCCTAATATATCTGTCAGGCAGAAAGCCATTTTGGTCAGCTCCAATAATTATATATATTTTTTTAAAAAATAGTCTATCTGCCAATAATGTTGAATTTTTTTTATAATCCACATTAAGAAGTGAGATTGGTCTATAGTTCCTAATATCTTGTCTATTTTCAATGTCCTTTGGAATCAATGAGATTATTGCCTCTTCCCATGTTTGGCCTTTTCCATTGCCTCATTGTATACTTTTAACATCAGGTCTTCTAGAACATCTTGTATCTGTTTGTAAAATTCTGCAGGAATACCATCAGGTCCTGGTGCTTTGTTATTTTTCTGTTTTTGTATTGCCAATTTTAATTCCTCTAATGTAATTGGTTTATTTAATGCTTCTCTCACTTCCTCTGAAATTTTTGGTAGCTCCACACCTTCTAAATAATTGTTAATCTATCTTTTGTCTACATCTAATTTCATATATAATTTTTCATAAAACTCCTTAACAATTTTTTGTTTCTCTTTTTCCTGATGGCATATTTTTCCCTCTTCATTTTTCAAACTGGATATTATTCTCTCCTCCTTCTCTTTTTGGCCAGCCATCTTCCCGGTTTATTTTCTGGTTCAAGATGTATTTGTTTCAATCTAATCAAATTCCTTGCCATATGCTCCTGATGTTGTAAATTTAATTTGTTTTATTAATTCCTTTTGTTGTTTAATTTTGGGGTCCAAATTATTTTGCATCTTATCCTCTATTTCTCTCAATTTGCCCTGTAGATCTTCTATCTCTTTCCTCTTGTTCTTATTCTTTTTACTTGTATAGACAATCATTAATCCTCTTAAATAGGCTTTTGTTGTAGCCCATACATTTTGGGTGGAGGTTTCTTCATTTAAATTGTCCTTTAGAAAGAATCCCAATTCCGGAGACTTCCGCTTCTGGTAGCGCCACAAACAGTCGCGGCAAAACTTTGCTGCGCTGCCCGATGCTCCGGGGGACCCAGAGGCACAGGAGGGCTTTTAGAGCCCTCCTGCCGAAAGGGCGGCTTCTGGGTGTCCCCCAAGGCGAGGCTGCTCGCAGGGGGGCCAGTCCCCAGTTCGCCCCAGGCTCCGGAGGTCGTGGAGGTGCCAGACGATCCAGTCATGGCGCCGCAGCGGTGAGCCAAGAGGCTTGAACTTGAAGGAGGAAGCGAGTGAGAGACAAGCGGCTTTCTAATGGCAAGATCGGCTGTGGAAGGATTTTTTAAAAAACTGAGTAAGCATCTTTTTAACACTTTTGCTGGCAGAGAGGAGAGCGGAGGGAGAAGGGGGAGGGGCTGCCAATCCCCCCCCCCTGCTCCGGACTGCTCTTGAACTTGAACCCTGGATTTTACTGGTGGTGTTTTCTTCTGGTGGCTGGAGATCTGGATGGCTAACTTTGATGGATGATTTAGTGACTGAAAGTTAAAAATGATTTAACAAGTCACTGTATGCATCTCCCTGTATCTAGTCTAATTTTGGATCAATTATTGCGTTGAAATTCCCCAAGATGCACACATTTTCTTTCCCTAATTCTGCCAATATATTGTGTAATTTTTTGTAGAATTCCCCTTGTCTCTTATTTGGGGCATATATCCCCAGTAATGTTATCTTTATTTCATGCCAAATTATTTCTACAATTAATATTCTTCTTTTTTCATCCTTATAGATTTGATTTGGTTTCAACCAGTCTTTAATGTACATTACCGCCCCTCTCTTCCTTTGTGGTGCAAGAGCTGTATAATACTTACCTAATTTAGGTGTTTCCAGAATATGTCTATCCTTTTCTGCTATATGGGACTCTTGAAGGCAAATTATGTCTAATTGTAGTTGGTGTAATTTGTGGTGTTATATTTCTTTCTTTCTTTTTTTTTGTGAATTTAGACCTTTTGTATTTACTGATAAGAGTTTAATTTCATTGTTCATTTATTTATTCCTACTTGACATTCTTGTCTCCAACCTCTGAATTGGCTCTTGTTTTTTTCTCCCCTTGTTCCAAATTCTTTTTCTATTTTTGTCATCTTGTTGTAGAATTCTTGTGCCTTTTCTAGATTCAGTAAATACAAAAGGTCTAAATTCACCAAAAAAAAAAGAGAAAAGAAATATAACACCACAAATTACACCAACTACAATTAGACATAATTTGCCTTCAATTTATTTTTTTTGTCTTTCCAGGATACTAATAACCCCTCCAGTACAAACCATCAGAATCTTATGTTATTTTTGATCAATTGTGTTGATAAAAAATAATATTTTCCCTAATCCTTCTTGGTGTTTGTTTTAATATAATTATTTACTCTTCTTTATACTTTAGGGTTAATTCCCTTGATTTCCTATAGATTTCATCTTGGATAGTCCTTCTCACAAATCTTATTTGTATCTCCCTAGGAAGCCTATTACGTTTAGCATAGTTTGTAAAAACCCTAAATGCCTCTACCACCTCATTTCTTATTTCTTCCATAGTTATTCCCAAAGTTTCAGCCAGCAATCCCAACACTATTGCCATTAAATCTTCGTCTTTCTCTTCCTCTAATTTTTGAATTTTTTTTAAAATTATTATATCAAATTTATATACCGCCCCTCTCCGAGGACTCGGGGCGGTTTACAGCCATAATTTAAAAACACAATC
>JANHFP010000882.1:22373-34023 GCA_032468135.1 Calamaria suluensis | reverse complement strand
GCATTATAAAGTGGTATTAACACTTCTCGTGATCTTGATTCTATCCCTCTGTTTATGCAGCCTAGGACTGTGTTGGCCTTTCTGGCAGCTGCTGCACACTGCTGGCTCATATCTAGATGGTTGTCCACTAGGACACCAAGATCCCTCGCACAGTTACTACTATTGAGCAAGGTACCACATATACTGTACCTGTGCAATGATCTCACCTAATAGTTTAGTGTAGATGTTAAGCATGGAGAAATAACATAATTATGGGAAAGGGTTTTCAGTCATGTCTCTTATTTCCTAACAACACTAATTGAAACTGCCTTTGGAGAAAGAAAAAGAACCACCACACCATTGTGCCATAATAAGTGACCCTGACAGACACTAAGAGATCAAGAAGGCAGAGAATGAATGCACTACACATTTCTTGATCCCACCAGAGATCACTCACAAGTATAATCAATAGTGTTTTGTTCCTATACCCAGACTTGAAACCCAACTGAAGGGATTCTAAATAATACACTTTATCCATGGCCTTTTAAAACTTCTGTGCAACCACCTTTTCGACAATCTTCTCTGAAAGGAAAGGTTAAAGGTAAGACAGAAGTTTTTCTAATGTAATAGGATCAAACAACGGTTTCTTAAAGACAAAGTGACTACTGCCTCCTTAATATTTACAAGGACTTTCTCATTCAAGGAAAATTCACTACTGCTTGGACCTAGCCAAATATCTTCCAGTTGGTCTTAGCCATCCAGGAGGGCATGGGTATAATGTATAGTTGGAAGGACTCTGCCCATTTCCTCAGAACTAACACAATTAAACCAGAAAACAGATCCAAATCATACCACTATTAACTGCTGTGCCAAACTGCTACCAACCAACCTGGTAGAAAAAAAGCCATTTTTTAATGTTTCCTATTCCCCACAACCATTGACTCCATCCTCCCAAATATACATATATGCATACATACATACATACATACACACATACATGCAAGTATGTGTGTCTTTGATGTAGATAAATGATTAACTCTGTTACCAAAATGACATGGGGAAAATCTAAGTCCCAAACAAGCAGAAAAAAAAGCTCAGACACGTCCTTAACTCACATGAGTATGAAAAGGGTTGAGATACAGCACAAGCAAACTTGCAATATTCTATTATTATAACCACTGCCAGTAAAAATAGTTTTATCCTTACTATGGAGTTGATTCGTCATCTGATTGACCTGGCAGAGTTGGTATTTCATAGTAACAGACTGGTTGATTGAAAGAATTGAGGAGTGGGGCAAAAATCAAAAGTGTCTACAGCCTCTTCGTGTTTATTGATATTACTTCTTATTTTTGTTTGCATGAAAAATGAACAAAATATTTCTGTTTAGAGCAATCTAAAATTCAGAGCTCTGAGATGTGGGGAATTGTTCTTTAGGTTGTTTTCATAAGCAAATATAAAAGACTTTTAGGAAGAGCTCAGTTATATGAAGAAATAAATAGGCATTGCAAAGTGGTAATTATGTCAGTATAATTCAGGCAAAATTCATTTCAAATAATTGATTCTGTTCAGATAATTTATCCAATTCAATTTACTAAGATGAATTTATTTGCATGTACGGAAGCATCTGAATTGTCTTAATTTTTCCTGAAAAATTTCCAAGATTCTTTAATAATAATAGTTTCCTGACTCAGGAAGGAATGGGTTAATATCTGATTAAAACTGAGGTTGTCTTAAGTACGGACTTAATTTGCCAACTATTCAAAAATTGCCTATTAATTGTGCAGGTAAACTCCCTTCTTTTTCATGCAAGTGAAAACTGGCAGATCATTGTAATTTCTAAAACTTTGTAAAACTTTAATGTGGAAATTTGATTTACCAACAAGTAATTGAATCTCCAAATTGTATTGTTTTTCAAATAGAATTAAAAACTTAGATTTGGTCAATGAATCAAATTAGATACCTTCAAATAGATTCAGACAATTCAGATGCGTCTGCATGCCAAGAAACATATTTTTGTGAAAGATGTTGGAAATCCAAGCTGAATTAGTTGAACTGGATTGTTTGATTCAAACCGTTAGATGAAATAAGATTGGTTTTCTAAACCAATTCAAGCTGTCAAATCAAATAGGATCAATTACCTGAAATGAATTGAAGTTTGAAACTGATTTTAGCTATTATCACAGAAATTAGGATAGAAATTAATAGAGATAAAATTAAAGCATGACTGACTTTTTTTCCAAATTATTTCAGTGGAATCTAACAGCAATTATCTTACTATCGATTTGGTCCACAATGATCAAACTCCTCATTTCAGCCTTTTTGTAAACTTTGTCTTTTGCCCAGTTGCTGTTTTTTTTGTTCTTGCCAATTTAGTATAGTTCTACCACTATGTAGAAATATTTCCCAGCTTATTGTACAGAATGGCCTTGAAAATATTTTGATCTCAGTGTCAAGTAACATACCTGAATAAAAGTTTTCATAGAAGTAAAAGCTCCATAGAAATGAAAGCAAGAATTTAGTTCCTTTCACAGTAACTCACATGAACAGATCCTTTTTACATTTTTCTATTTTTAATACTGAAGCATTTCAGTTATTCTGCTCCAGCAGGAGTCCTGATCAAATAAGAGCAGCTAACTTCATTCAGTAAAAATGGCCTACTTTTTATATTTGTGTTGGCCACATAAAACCTTAAAAAAACAGTCCATAAATACATGTGAATGCCACTTTCCTGTGCACGTGTTGCTATGCACCTTACAAAGCCTGAGAGGATTGGCAAACACAGCAAAGCAAAGCAATGGCAAATGTAATATAATTTGAATTACCTTATGCGTTTGCACTGATATTTGTAGAAGAGCACAAATGTCAAGAGCTCTATCATTTGGCTCTTGACATTATAAACCAGGAACATAGGCATAAGTTGCCAAGACCTTTAAAGGAGCATTTTGCTTTGATGAGGTTTCATAATGTTCTCTTAAAGCAGTGTGATGAACAGAAGCCATTCCATCCCCTTTGTAAGAGTTGCAAAGTGAGTCAAGAATATCTGTAGCACTGGAGTCAAGAGTATCTGTGTTTAAAAGGTAGGATTGTGGTCAGCATGGTCACAGCATGGTCAAAGGTCATTTGTACATGTGTCAACATATCATAAAAGTGTCCCTCGCACATATGTGCTAGTCATTTCCGACTCTAGGGGGCAGTGCTCATCTCCGTTTCAAAACCAAAGAGCCAGCACTGTCCGAAGACATCTCCATGGTCCTGTGGTCGGCATGACTAAATGACAAAGGCCCACGGAATGCTGTTACCTTCCCACCAAAGGTGGTCCCTATTTTTTCTACCTGTATTTTTTACGTGCTTTCGAAACTGCTAAGTTGGAAGAAGCTGGAACAAGTAACGGGAGCTCACCTCATTACACGGCACTAGGGATTCGAACTGCTGAACTTCCGATCTTCCGATCGACAAGCTCAGCTGCCTTACCCGCTGAGCCACCACATTCCTTCTCATGCCTATACAAAGGGTCAATATTTGATGGACCATATTGCTTACTTACCTTCTTTAACCCCATCTTTCCTGCATGGATATTATTTGGAGGAAACATCCATTCAAGTTTGGCCATCTGAATGCAAGAGAAAACTACATGTAGTCCTCAAATGTATAATGGTTGTATTATGACTTGAATGATGATGGGCATAGATTGAGTGTTTTAGAGCCTCTAATACTGGTTCCCGGCCAAAAAAAAAAAGCTCATTAAAAAAAAAGTTCATTTAACAGCCACAGCATTTGTTTAATGCTGTTTAATGCTGTTAATGGACTTACAACTACAATAACTACCAACTGGATTGCTAATCCCAATTACAGTCATAAATTGAGGATTCTAAAAGTGTTCTACATTTAGATCACTAACTGGTCCTCTCTTGACTATGCCCCCAAGCTCTCTGCCTCTTCTCCTTCTACAGTCACTTAGGTGAGATAGGCAGTGGAGAAATTTAATAAATAAATGGATACATTTAGAATTTGTTATTAGCATTATATTTTATTCAATTATATGAAGGTTGCAACAAAATCCAGGTCCCATAAACAATTATTGTATGCATTTCATCACATGTTTTAATTGGTTGCAATTTTGTTTGATGTTGAGGAACCTTCCCCTTTAAAAATCACCTTTGTTTGATGTGTTGACCATTGAATATTTCTAAACACAGTAACGTTTCTCTGCAAAAAAAAAATACTAATCTATAAAACATATTGTGATTGGCCTGATTTTTGGAACACCAGTACTATAGTGCTTAGACAAATATCTTGAATTAAGCCAGGACCAGCTCTCCACATTTTGATGCTCTAGTCCAGGGGTGCCAAACTCCCAGTCCGCAGGCTGGATGCATCACATGCTGGCCATGCCCACACCCAGTTTAACGAAGGGAGGGGAGAGAGGAAAGTCCAGATATATCACATGATGCCGCCATGACGATGCGAGTTTGACACCCCTCCTCTAGGCAAAGTCATTTGTTTTACTGGATTGTTGCATGCAGCTCAGAGTCACTTTCCATGAGATGGGCGGCCATGTAAATGTGATTGATTAATGAATAAATGAATAAATAAATACATAAACTTTGGGTTGCCTCCTAGGCATTGGCTAATTATCTGATTTTGTTAACATTTTTTTAAAGATGTCCTCTTGTTTCTTTTTTACTTTGTGTTTTTGAACTTAACAATTTTCCACTCTGGGAATTTCTTTTCTTTTTTGTTTGGACATATTCAGCTTATGCCCTATGAATCACAGCAAATAATTGCATCAGAACCCATTGTTCCCACAAGGCAACAATTCTGTACAATTATATTTAGCCCTCAAGCAGGTGCAGTGTGACACAAACTGCACTTTTACTACCGGTACTTTTCTGGCTATAACTTCAATAACCTGATAGCCACTCAGTTTGCTTCTTCTCTATTAGACCTTGGTCTTGCTTCATATGATCAGTTTCCAGAGATCAATGGCTGTAATAATAACTTGTTTTTCGTGACTTGAATAAGTCTTGCTACTTACTACCACTCAACTGATTTTATGATGAGTGCTTTTGAAAAGTGTAGAAAGAAAACATTCAGAGCAACAAGCAAAATCAACAGATTTTATGCTCATATTGTTTATTTAGAAATCTTTTCAATTTTGGTGCCCCATAAAATTTGGCACCCCAGGTAACTCTCTAAAGTTAAGTATAGAACCGGACCTGATTAATCACTCCACAACCTCCATAGATGCTAATATCTTTATACTATATACTATATAATATCTTTATAATAATCTTTATACCAGTGGTGGAATACATTTTTTAAACTACAGGGTCTGTAGTAATCTTTTTTTACCACAGGCTTGGTGGGTGTGGTTTGTTGGACTGGCAGGGGAAGGTTATTGAAAAATCTCTATTCCCTCCCTACTCCTGGAGGAAGGATATCACAAAATCTCCATTCCACTCTGGAGACAGCCAGAGGTGGTATTTGCCGGTTCTCTGAACTAATAAAAAATTCTACTGCCGGTTCTCCAGAACCTGCTGAATAGACTGCCCCCCAAATTATAACACTAAAAACTACTAACACCACAATCAACCCCTATAGATATTTCATAACAATCATCATTCTTGCTCCAAGAGACCTGCAGTCTGAAAAACCACCATTGTAAGTCAACTACAAGAACATGTCAAACCAACATAAGCTCCTACTATTTAACCTACTCCCAGTAGGCCTAAACATGTCCACCTGATGAAACTTCGGCTCAATATTGTTAACATGCCTAGCACTACAAATTGCAACCGGATTTTTCCTAGCAGTTCACTACACAGCCAACATTAACCTAGCCTTCTCATCTGTTATTCACATTATACGAGATGTGCCACATGGCTGATTAATACAAAACCTTCACGCAATCGGCACATCTATATTTTTCATCTGTATCTACATCCACATTGCACGCAGCTTATACTATGGATCCTACATAAACAAAGAAGTATGAATATCAGGTATCCTACTTCTAATTACACTAATAGCAACAGCCTTCTTTGGTTATATCCTGCCATGAGGTCAAATATTATTTTGAGCTGCAACAGTCATTACAAATCTACTCACTGCCATCCCCTATTTAGGAACAACCTTAACCACTTGACTTTGGGGCGGTTTCTCAATTAATGACCCAACTCTAACTCGATTCTTTGCTTTACACTTTATTCTACCCTTTATTATTATTTCCTTCTCCTCAATCCACATCATATTACTACACAATGAAGGTTCAAACAACCCACTGGGAACAAACTCAGATATTGACAAAATCCCATTCCACCCCTACCACTCATACAAAGACACCCTAATATTAACACTAATAATCACCACCCTATTTACCATTATATCCTTCACCCCTGACATCTTTAATGACCCAGAAAACTTCTCAAAGGCTAACCCACTAGTAACACCACAGCACATTAAACCAGAATGATACTTCCTATTTGCTTATGGAATTCTACGATCAATCCCAAACAAACTAGGAAGTACCATTGCCCTACTACTCTCAATCAGAAGACAAGAGAAGAAACAAACAACCTGATACAAAGAATAAGTGGTACTAAAATGATGGCTAATTTTTATGAAGAATAAACCAAGTGTCACAGGCTCATGATGTCTCTTCACAAACTACCTAATTTCCTCTTGGCTTCTCTGTGTGTTTTGATCTTTGTCTACTCCATATTGTATCCAGTGAATCTCTCTTACCTGTGGGACCTTAAGATGCTGAAGATGGAGGCCATCTGTCTTGAGGACTTGGCACTGAGACCACCAATGATGGATAGCAGAGTATCATGAAGGTCGCATGTGTAACCTGGGACCACTTGGCCTTGTGAGGAGAGCATGGAGAGGCTGTTCAAGGAAATAAATATTTCAGTCTGGAAATGGCCGTAGATGTGGAAGCCAAGGGTGATGTTGGGGAGCAGAAGAAAATCCTTATTGACCTCAAAGACAGCAAACATCAATGCAAGGAACTGCTGGTAGTAACTAGTGATGAGTCTGTGGTGAGAAAAACATTGGTGAACATTATAGGAAATCTTGTGCATGGCTGTAGAATTAGCTTCACTGTTTGGGAGACATTTGGGACCAAAACTCCCAACTTCCTTTGAGTTGTTGTTTTTTTCAAAGGATTTCCCCTGGCTAAACTTGGATCACTTTGTGAGAAAGGAGAAAAGCCTGTCCATAGATATCATGGACTGTTTTATACTCTCTATCAGCCCTGCCATATTCACTTTGCTGCAGTGGCTTTCCAACTGCTCCCCTTACGAGGGGGATTTTGTAACACCTGGAAAAGTGCTGAGCTTTTATTTGAATTCTCTTCCAGAAGTTACTGGTCAGATCAATATTACAATTTGAATTCTTCAGTAGACCAGCACAGCATCCCTCTTCATTTTTCTTGTTTATTATCTTCCTGGTGAAGAAATTAAGAATTCCAACCTCTTTGAAGAGCTTGCTTATTTATTGAGAAAATCACAAAATGTGCACTACACCAGGACAGTATAAATACTAGAAGAATTTCTGAAAAAAGTCCCTGAATTTAAAGCAAAGAAAATAATTGTCTGCATGTTTCCCCTCCAGCTGAAACGTACGCACTATGTGAAAGAAGATTCAGTGTTTTAAAGTCAAGTACAGGAGATTGTCCAATGGTTCCCAGGGGCAGATTCACACCAATAATGTGATCACCAGCCCTGTAATAGCTTTCATTTAAATTGATATAATCCCTGAACTCCCATATTATTTGCTGTCTCTTTGCTGTAGTTGGAGCCAGGAGCCCGAAGAGCATCAGCGTCAGAAGCAGCATGACTCTTGCCTGGTAATTTTTATCCCCTTCCCTCCTAGAACAGAACTCAAGATTTATGCAGAAACTGATTTGAAGGTTTATGAAATCTCACTGGAAGTTAAGCAGATCAGACACCACCTGTGCCACCTGAATGGCACCCGGACAAATTTATAACAACAATATTTCTTCTTACCTGTGTTTGGGCTGTGACCATAGAGGAAACAAAGGCACGTGATACTCTTCCAACCCAATAGTGAGGCACTTTGCAAGACCAGATAAAGAGACACATTATGCCCCCCCCAAAAAAAATCTGGAAATCTCAGACATATTTTTTATAGCAGGTGTTATCTTGGGAGTTTTTGTATCCAGAAATCCACAAGGGATACACTAAGAATTACTGTACTTCTGATAACTGCAAGGAAAGCAACCCTTTACTAATAATTTCTTATACACCAGAATGGGAAAAACATGTTTGTGTTTCTTGTAATGCACAGAGCAGATGGAGTTATGTTGTGTATTTGACCTCCATGAAACTGACCCCCTTGAAACAAGATGGAGTTTGGCCTGGGCCATAGTTGGTCAGCTAGTATGAGTGCTAATCAGTTGTGGCCTTGTAGCTGTGAGCAGTCATGCCAATGATTGGATGGAAGAACTAGTTTTTAAATAACCACTTGGTAGGGGATGAAATTAGAAACTGGGATAACAAATAATGGGTATATAGTGTTATGTGAGTCTCTCCATCATTTTGAGCCATCTCAAAAAAATTTGTTGGTTGCAGGAATTCAGTGTTGGTTGCAGGAATGAGTTTGAGCCAAATCTGTTGACTTTCAGGGTCCATCTGGGAAGCTTTCTCAGTTTGAGGTCTAGTATCATTTGTATGCTGATGATATTCAGTTTTTCAAACATTGATTGACCAACTAGTGCTATCAAGGTTTTGCATTAGTCAGTGAAAGTTAGATGGGAGGGAAGAGTCTAAGTTGGGGGGGGGGGCAGGAAACAGAAGCAGCTATGCATGATTGGTTCTCCGAGAAGTGGAATTTTTCATCTTTGGTTCAGCATGACATTGAACTGTAATGCTTAGGACTCTTATTCAGTCTTCCTGGACTATTAGTTTCTGCTCAAAGGACAGTATGGTAGCTATATCAGGAAACGTCTTGGTAAATGTTGCATCACGTGCAAAGCATTGAAACCAAACATGACATTTGAATTAGACTGATTAATTACTTGTCATGCAAATGGGAACCTACTCAACTAATGTTTAGCACTATATTGGTATTAGATAAGGGCCAATGGAATTCATGAGGGATTGGACTTAGTTCATTTGTTGCTATGTAGAGAATTTAGGCTGCTTGCTCTTTGGATTCCATGCCCATGTTCTGCCACTCCTCCTACAGCTTCAGTTTGTTAAACAGAACAAAATTGAGCTACAGAGAGTCTGAACATGCATTAGAGCAACAGAGATGATGGAGGCAAGAGGAGTGGAAAAGTGGAGGTAGAAAGTCAGGAGTTTTTCAGAACACACCTACAGTTGAGAGATACCCAGCATGAATTCATCCTTGAATGATGGGTTTGTTCACCCACATATGAAGGATTACTTGATTTGGCTCATACTCAAAAAAACAATTTCTGGGTCACACTATAGTGGACAATTTTGGTGGATTTTGGATAAGTCCTCATTTCTGTGGTGGTTCAGGCCTGGTATGAGATGTGAATGGTATTGGTTGCACTTTTAGATGAACTTTGGAAGAAGCAGGTCAGGTGGCATAACCAGAACTCCTTGGTCTTGAGCCATGTTGAAAATGAACAACATTGGTTTGACTGGGCCAAAAGCTGACATTATTAGCCACACCAAAGCCATCATGTACATTGAATCCTGACACCCTACAAATGGGTTCATCAATAAACACACTAACTTAGAACCAACATATGTACCTATAAGAAACTGGACAATCAAAACAACTAATGAACAACAGAACTGACCAACTCCTTACCAGCTGAATTTTATGGTACACAAACAGTAACATGACCAACTGACCACAGCACTACATAAGACATATATACAGAACCCAAAGAAGAGATTTCACCCCAAGTCCCACTGAAGATGTTACATAATCAGGTAATGAAATGTCTAGGAGTTAAATGGTCAGCTTGAAGAACAAACCACTGCCATGATCCAAACCTGAGCTATGAATAATCACAACTCTTTCATGTTGCAATGTTCTTGCATCTTGAAGATACCTTGAAAACTGCAGTTGGTTCAAAATGAAGAGGTGTCCACAATATTGGGCCATTCTAGGTTCACCCATGTTAGACTTCTGTTGCATGAGTTGCAGTTGTTCCCATGTTCCTCCAAGGTGTTATTTATCACATTTAATTAACTACATGTCACAGGACTGGATGATTGACAGATGCCTCCTGACTTTAGCTAGGAATCTGGGATGACTCTCATGTCCTGGATGACCTTGCTAGGAATAGATACTCATTAAGGAAATTAGAATGTGATCCTGGGTCAAATTATTCCTGTACAGAATATCTGTGCATGAAGATCTCACAGAGAAACATGGATTACCAAGAGATAAAATGTTAGAAGAGATGATAACATACTGTGTACAATACAATATGCTTTGCTTATCCATCTCAGGAAATTCCTGCCTGACATTGACAAGGAAGTATAGCAGATATGGATGTGAGAGAGATTTAAACTCTACCATTTGAAAAATCATTGAATAGTGGTAGGTAATTCTATAATGCCTCAGATATCTAAGGAAAGAAGCATATGTGCTTAAACACACTTATATGTAACACATCCCTTTAAAATACTAACTTACAAATAAATTAAATTAAAAGGAATAAAATGAGAAAATTCCCTCCTTCTAATAATAAACATATCTTTACAAACAAGCTTCACATCAAATCAGGGACCTGGACATCACTGAGGACATGATGTCCTCAGTGAAAACATGATAAACAAAGACTGGGTGATAGTTGCTGATCACAGGTAAATTGTAATGTAAGGTCCTGCCCCTCCAGTTTTCTCAAGAAAGCAGAACTCTTAAAACAATTATTGTTTTGAAAGGAACTTTTATTGGAAGACAATGATAGCAAAGGAAATGTAGGCAGGATCTGAAGTTTCCCACTTAAAGTGTTAGGTTAAACTGTTACAAGCGAAACCCCTCCAATGTCCAGTTCAACATTGAGCCAATCCCAAGGTGTGAAGATGTTTTGAGAACTTTGGGTAGAGTTGGTGATATATGTCCACTCCCAGACACTTTCTCCGGTAATGAGATAAAGCAGATGGCTTAAAGCACATTCCTTTCAACCTCCCTAAGATGACCTGAAGCACATTCCTACCCCCTCCCTATTTCCCACAACGTACAGCAAAGCAAAGCAAATGAAACCCTGCACAAAGAAAACCCCCAAGCCTCCCCATCCCACCAGAATGGTAGCATCCCAATAGAGATCTATGGGGCCTCACATGGAGCTGGTTACAACATTTGAGAAGTAATTCTTTAATGGACAAGATTTTGTCATTTTTTTAAAAAAAGGTACACATTCTATATATGCCTCAGTGACAAATATAAATGATCCCAGCTCATTGGGTATTCCTGTTTCTTACTATATTTTCTCTACAATTCAGATCTGGCCTCAACAGGATAATGTAGCATTTAGAAAAAAAGATACAAGCCAAAAGACCAGCACCAGAGGCCAAAATGGAGAAGATCTCCACAGCCACCATGGACTTCCCTTTAGTGCTCAGGTAGGTGGGGAGGAAGGAGACCCAAACACTGCAAAAGACCAGCATGCTGAAAGTAATGAACTTGGCTTCATTAAAACTATCAGGCAATTTCCTAGCCA
>JANHFP010000880.1:75078-88211 GCA_032468135.1 Calamaria suluensis | reverse complement strand
ATGAAGGAGCTACTGGGGGAAGAATATAGCAAAATCCCCAATCCCTCCCCACTCATGGGGGTAGGATATTGCAGAATCTCCATTCCCACCCAACTCTGGGGCTATCCAGATGTGGCATTTGCTGGTTCTCTGAACTACTCAAAATTTATGCTACCGGTTCTCCAGAACCTGTCAGAACCTCCTGGATTTCACCCCTGTTTTAGGGGTGGGAGGCAATGACCTCTATGAAGCTTCCTATGAAAAGAAATGTTGGCACTTGAGCTAATAATATGTCCTGTACCAATACTGAAGAATATTGTGTAGCTCAGGGTTGAAATGAGGGGTCCTTGGTACTTTCTGAGGTTGCTTGTTTTCTTGCAGACATTTCATTACCCAAACTAGGTAACATAATCAATGCTAGTATGTTCTGTGTAGCTCAATTATATGTGTTTTCTTGGAGAAAAAAATAAAGGGCAAATGTAAAATGGGGCAAAGCTGAGGTAAAGAGAAAAAAATGTTATAACTTTGCAAAGGAAAATTCCGAAGCAAAATAAATCCAAAGAACAACTTTCTGAAATATTGCAAAGAATGGTCTTTTATAATAAAGAATGCAATGGGGAAAAATGAACAATTGTTTATGTAATGAGACTGCAGTTATAATCCACCTTTCTTCAACGAAGCCATATGTAGCATCTGTTATTTTAAATATTTTTCCTGTAACATTGACAAGTAGGCTGGGCTTAGAAAGGAGTAGGATACAACCATTCAATGTTATTTATAGTTAAATGATGTTTCAGCTCATTGCTCATTCTGCTCTTAATGTGATATCTTTTCCATCCTTTTCACTATATCAAATATTGCCAGATTGCCCAGTAATCAAGGAAGACCAGAGTTTTTTAGATAAATGTGTAAAAAAACTTGGGATGACCTATTATTGTTACTAAACTGTTAGAATATTTAGATTTAGAAAAATGAAGCCTACTAACTTGAAGAAATATGAAGTCCCTTTCCTGCAGGAAGGGGAAGGCAAGATGGAAAAGAAGCAGTAAAGAATTAAGAATTCAGGCTGGCATTGGCTGGAACTTATGCTCTGGTTTACACAACATGTTAATCCATTATGTAGTTTGTATAGTTTGGGGATAATGAATTGGACAAACACAGTTTTGGAGTGGTTTGTCTCAGTGAGTAAATTCAGGTTGTATGGCCTGTTCCTGTACTTTGTAGATTTGCTAGATATTGTAGTATTTTTATATGCAGACATAGAAGCAAAGGCCTATAAAGCATATCTCAGAAATTGCAGTTGTGAATGAGAAATTATAGATGTAAAAACACACAACTGTAAAACTAGTGATTTATTTCTGAATACAGTAAGCAGTATTTGAATCTAGCTAATTAAGATTGGTTTGACTGCAATTTTATGCATATTAATACATTTTAGAACAATTATGTTGAATACAGTGGGATTTAAAATTTCTATGCATAAGTAGGGCAACATACATTTTCCCCACTACTCCCAGTAATTAATGATCTTTTACTTAATTTCTCTCAGCTGCTTTGTATGTAGTTATTTAAGTTTCCAAAGTTCTACTTTAATTGGTTCTATAATCCTTTGTGCCAAGCTCCTTTTTTTTCCTGGAATCTTTTCTTGGCCCAACAGTGATAACAATGTATTTTTATTTCCTTTCACCTGTTTTACCTAAAATCTTTAAAACATTGCTCTTACTGCAGTTATAACTCTGGCTAAAAACCCCAACACTGCAACATTTGTAGAAAAAACAGTAGGGAAAAGTAGCCTTTCACTTTGTTTAAGAAGAAAGGTTTTCAAAGAAGATATGTGAGTCAGCCCTCCCAAAAAACAACCCCTTTATGTAGGCAGGTAATGGCAGATAAATATTACCAGTATAATGACATGAGTCTGTTTCTGTGAAGAAATGCATTTGCACCTGAATTAGAATTATATAATGGATAATGTATAAAACAAACAGAAAAAAACAATATGGAAAATACACATTTTATCTCATTCTAGATATGTCCTTTAAAGTTTTATAGAAATGCTGAATTCCTGAAATCTTTACGGAATTTGAATCTGGTCAGAAGCTGACAAGAATACCTAAACACACAGCATTCTGCTTCTAATCCCATAATATCCATCCTTGGAGTTTTATGCCTAGTGTAAACTGTAGTTATGCATGGGATAGTTTACTATATGTATGCCAAAAACCTAGGCATGTAATGCTACATTGTTGATTTTTTTTCTCTACTAGAGATGGGTTTAGCCTAACTCCTGAGTTTTTGAACTGTATTTAATGTTTTTAGATGATTGTTTTATATAATTGCTGTTTTATTGTTTTTCTATATGTCTCCCAGAGTCAATTTCCATAAGATATATATCTTTGATTGATCAATAAATGGCAATAGCGCTTAGATTTATTTTATTTTTAAAAAAATATATTTATTTATTGTTAAAATTAAAACACAAACAAACATACATATGTACAATACCTTACCAACATCTCTATACTTATCTGCATCTATATTAAAACACAACACAGACAACAAATCAAGAATTCAGTCTGAATGTTAGAGATTTTAATTGTTTAAATTTTAAACTACAAATTAGCCAACAATATTTTTGATTTTAAATTTTAGATAACCTCTGTAAATTTATTGTTTTTAAAATGGCTGTAAACCGCCCCGAGTCCACGGAGAGGGGCGGTATATAAGTTTGATTTATAAAATAATTAGAAAAAGAAAGAAAAAGAAAACAGAAAAAAAGAAAGAAAAAGTGTGTTCCTAAGTACACACATCATTACATAAGACTTAGATTTATGTACCGCTTCACAGTGCTTTACAGCCCTCTTTAAGCACATTGCCCCCAACAATCTGGCTCTTCATTTTACCAACCTCAGAATGATGGAAGGCTGAATCAACCTTGAGCCTGGTGAGATTTGAACTGCCAAACTGCCTGGCAACAGGCAGACAGCAGAAGCAGCCTGTAGTACTGCATTCTAACCACTGCGCCACCGGGGCTCATAAATAGCTGTAGTCTGAATGCATCTGTAAAAAGTTAGGAACCTAAGAATGCAAAGAGTGCAACAAATAAAGGATTAGGAGATAAATTTATATTTCTAGTTTCTTAAATAATTCTTGAGTTCTTATGTTTGAATTGAATATACAAGCATAGCTTTGTGCGTTGTTTCAAATCCCTCTACTAGCAGTGATCATATGACTTTCTATATTCTGTGTAGTGATTTTCCTGCCGAGGTTATGTACATTATTGTTGCCTGTATAATATGCACGTGTTTCCGAGCTGTGATCAGGGCAGATTCTTATGTATTTGCATTTGACTTACTGAGAAGGGCAGATACAGTATGTATTTTCTCTTGTGTAACTTAGTCCTATGACAGTTGCTTCCAATTAAGAAAACTGGTTTCCCAGAGTCTCATTCTTTAAATTGATTTAAAGGAATATGCTTAGGTTACAGCATCTTAAAAACTGAGTATGGCAAACTCTATTGCATCACATGACGTATTGTGACATAACTTGACATTTTTTGCCTTTGTGGAGCCCAGGTGGGCATGGCCTGTCAATATCGTTCCCATCCCACGGGCCGCCTGTTTGACAGGCCTGCCTTTAGGTCTTCAGCTTTCAGTAAATACAGATCCTCTTTGTTTCTTCTGATCCTTTTTTTAATCACCTCTTGATGCAAAGGAGAAGTTGCTACCTGTTTGTCTGATCCAGATGTATACAGATATTCTGACCAATATTTTGCAAATTACCATTCCTCATTTCAGCAAATTGCAGTATATTTCTGTTCTCCCTTTGTGCATCCATACATTTTTATCTATTGTGTGCATAGTAGCACAGGGTAGCTACAGCCACAGGTTTTAGAGTAGGGATATCAGTAATATTTCATGCTGCTATTCGTCTGCCTTGCCATTAAGATGTATTGAGGGATTTCCCTCCCTTCCTCCCTTTTTGTTGGAACGAATAAAAGCTAAGGAAACCATGTAGCATGGAATTCTTTGCAATCTTTTAAAGGTAGCTCTGCTTTGGACAACTAATGGGGAAGTAAATGCTCTTGTAATGAAGTAGTTGACAGTGGTGTGAACTACTGACCATCTGCAAAAATAAAAACTATTTTACTGGATTTTTAATGTTAGAAAATGTGATTCAGTTTGGAAACAATTACTTTGATAATGAAACCGATGAACAGAGCCCTGCATCACTTGATATAGTTTCTTTCCAACATTCCATTGAGTTGATTTTTTTTAAAAAAAATAATGAGATTATTTACTCAATTTAGGCCCCACCCAACTCCAGTATGTCTAGGTGGCAATAAAATCAAACAGGTAGAAAATATAGGAAATAAATTAAAAAGAAAATTAAGAGCAAGATGATGTCAGGATCAGCTAACAAAACCCACACTGATAAACATATTCAACAGGGACTCCTGTAAACCTACCACATGACCTGGAAGAACAGCCATTTCTTTAGGGATTTCTGGAATGCACCAGAATGGAAGCCAAATGGATCTCTGGTGGTGCCGCTTTCTAGAAGGCTGGCACGCTTCCGGAATCTGATACTTGACATTGTTTAATTGAAGCGACCAGGCTGAACCAACCCTATCGGCTTTTGCCTGTTGGACAAACATTACAGAACATAGATGTTCCCTCAGATAATATGGCCCATGGCCATGTAGGCTTTATAGTTCATAATCAGTACCTTGAATGGCACTCAGCAGCATACTGCTAACCAGTGCAGTTTATCAGGGATGCCCATTATTGCCCTTGCTGCTGCATTTTGAACCATTTAAAGTCTTCAAGTAGTCTTCAAAGTCAAGCGATGAGATGAATAGGGCCTGAATGGTTGAAGGGCATCCCAGATTAGGAAAGGGCACAACTAGTGCACCAATAAGGTTGCTAGGCCTTCCTTTGCATAGCTGCCTCTGCTGATTGAAGAGGAATTAAGAGTCTAGGAGGATTAGTTTAAAATTAGGTGAGAAAGCTTGCAGTTGTCTTTTCCTGGCAGTGTCTGAGAATAGGGATGGGGAGAATAATATGAAAACCTAACAAGCATATAATTTATTTATTTATATTCTGCCTTTGTTGTTCTTTTTAAAAAAAACTGAGCACACCTTCCTCCTATTTCCCCCATACAACAAGCCTGTGAGGTACGTTAGGCTGATAGAGAATGTCTGGCCCAAGGTCACCTGCTGATTTTCATGGCTGAGGCAGGACTAGAGTTCACTGTCTCCTGGTTTCTAGACTGGTGGGGTGCCTTAACCACTACTAGACCAAGCTGGCTTTAATAGTACTAAAATGTCATTTATACAACAGACAAATGATGCTTTGCTTTTATCTGCCCCTAGTCAGTAGTCAACAGATGCTGAAACTGGAGTCCAGCAACATTTGGGGGTAAGGGGGCTACACCGATTCTGCCTGAATGTTGGTAGGTCTCACTGAGTTATTGATTCTACACTGGTCTGTATATAAACTTTAGGAAAAGGAGGTCTCCCTTTTCTGTGTACATGCAAAGACTCTTGCACCAACTCTATTCTGTTTCTGAGTTCCACAGAGACTTTCCAGGCCTCCCTACACTGAGGAATTTGACTACCGCTATTATAAAAATGAAGTTCTCAACCTTGCCTATACCACGTTGAATTGCCCCAGAGGCCTATATGGAACAGCTGTTTGGTTATCTAGGCTTTAACTGCCAACTCTTCTTTGCAAGATTAATGGGCTGGTAAGGTTTCCCTCGCACATATGTGCTAGTCATTTCCGACTATAGCAGCCGGTGCTCATCTCCGTTTCAAAGCTGAAAAGCCGGCGCTGTCTGAAGACGTCTCCGTGGTCATGTGGCCGGCATGACTAAATGCCAAAGGCGCACGGAAAGCTGTTACCTTCCCACCAAAGGTGGTCCCTAATTTTTCTACTTGCATTTTTACATGCTTTCGAAGCTGCTAGGTTGGCAGAAGCTGGGACAAATAACCGGAGCTCACCCCATTACATGGCACTAGGGATTCGAATTGCTGAACCGCCGACCTTCCGATCAACAAACTCAGCTTCCTTACCCACTGAACCACCATGTCCCAATGGGATGGTAGTGCAGTGGTAATGGGAAGGGCCATCCCTCATGGCAGGAGAAATTGAACTCTTAGGAATTCTCTGTTAGGATTTGTGGGAGTGGGTGTGTAGGTCTACTGGAGTGGAAGTGTTTATTAGAGGAATGTCACTACGTGGCAAGATTGTTCCTCCTTCCACTGTTTTGCCAGGGGACATAGCCTGTATAGTTCCTTGTTGAGAGAGAGAGAGAGAGACTTGTTTCTTGCCAGTTTAATCAAACTCTCCTTGTGCCATTTGAGGATGCCTGTTTTCTTTATGTGGCAGGCTCCTGAGCTAGCCTTCTACAGATCACGACCAGATAGTGCTCATTTCCTGCCTGGATGAGCAAAGATAATGGCAGCCCTGTCAGAGTGCAGTGTGCAGTCCATCAGTTTTATTCACACAGATTCATTATATTAGTGGGCCAAAGCCCTTCAGCATTTGATATCACCTGTTATAAAGTATTGCTAGCTGACTTCCTTAAAGCTAGTCTCTTATTTCATGTTGGGTTTTGTGACCTTTGTTTAAACTCAGATCAGGCGTACAATAAATAATTATACCAAAGTGATAATGAACATTCTTCCAATTTTCTTTTTTTCTTTTTAAAAGGTATTTTTAAGTACAGTTTTTAAATTGTAAACTTCTTTACATCTCTAGTTAAATTTCCATGATGGTAACAGCCTTGGCAGTGGTCCATAATTCCTCAAATAAAGAGTTATGTTTAATCGCAAAGGAGTAATTTATAAAAGGAAGAGTAAGAGTAATCAGTAAAAGGGTATCATCAATGAAAAAAGCCATTGATTATGTCGTATTCTCTGCAGTTAAAAATAGATTGAATTCTCCTTCAGCACTTATAGAGCAAGTTTATAGAAAAACTTAGAAACATTCAATTAAATAATATTTTTTTTTAAAAAAAATAATATTTTCCTTTTATCACTAAATACTTTAAATAAAACTGGTAGGTCTAAAAATATATGGCCAAGAGATTAACGTGTCTAAAAATTATGGGCTCAAATTTTAGGCTGAAATGCTCTTCACAGCATACCAGTAAGCCCACCAAATGAAGTGGGATTTGTTTCCAAGTAAAAGGGGTTGTAGGTACAGTAATCACATTCTCTACTTGCATTAGGATTAAATATAAAATCAGTTCTTTTTGGAACACTAGGTGGAGCTATTTACTTTCCAAAGATATTTCTCTACCAGTTTCTGCACCCTTTAAAGTACATAAATTGCTAGCATTTAATTAGGGCTTCTTTTGACAAGAATGTTAACTTGAATCATTTGTAAATAGCTCTTACTCTAGAGATTTTGAAACTTGTAAAAAAAATAATTATGTTGAAACATGGGGCTGCCGACATGCTGTGAAAATGTAATTTCAGTGATTTAACCAATTTTTTACTCTGTCCTATTGTTATAATGTAGCATCATGTATAATAATAATAATAACAACAACAACTTTCAAATACATTTAATCAGTTTTTTAAGCCAAGTTGGATACAGTTAGATTCTGTAATCCTTGGGCCATACTGTATGAAGACTTTATTTTACTGTATTGAGTTTCTACTCATTTTTGGTATCAATAAGCATAGGTTTATGTATTTTTACTATAGTGTTCTCTGTCCAAAAGGCCATATTCAATTTTTACTTGCTCTGATAACCTGTATTTTGCCTATACAGCTAGTCCTCGATTTATAGCTACAACTGAGCCCAAAATTTCTGTTGCTCAGTCAGACAGTTGCTAAGTAAATTTTGCCCCATTTACGAGCTTTCTCGCCACAGTTGTTAAGTGAACCACTGGCGTTGTTAAGATAGTCACGTGGTTTTGAAGTGTTTCTGACTACCCCATTGTCTTTGCATAGCTTGTAGAAGGTCTCAAAAGGTGATAACTCGAGCCCAAGACTCTGGAAGCCCTCATAAATATGAGTCAGTTCCCAAGCATCTGAATTTTGATCATGTGACCCAGGGGATGCTGCAACGGTTATAACTCTGAAAAATGGTCATAAGTTGCTTTTTTCCACGGCTGTTGTAATTTAGAATGGTCACTAAGTGAACTGTTGTAAATAGAGGTCTACTTGTAGATGTTTTTAAGTTCAGTCTCAGACATCTACAGTTAAAAGAATTAGGTAAGCTAAAGATGAGTAAGACTGCTGTGACTCACAAATTTGCAGAAAATCGTAGGCTACAATCGAAAAACAGACTCACAAATTTGCAAACCATCGTAGGCTATACAATAGAAAAACAGAACGTGTGGTGTCTGAGGACATCAATATATTCAACATCATTCCTCTTGGTATCTGCTAGGCTTCCTGTAGAACCTGAATTTTAATTTTATGTATTTTTGTGTTGTTGTTCTTTATCATTCATCCTTCTAAGAATTCTTGTTTGCCTTAAATGGGTTTTTATAGCAATTCTTAGAAGAAAGAAATGGGAGGGCTTCAGCCCAGGGTTGTTTTTTTTTCCGGAATGAACTCTTCTTCCAGAAAAACAAGGGAAAGATAAGCTGTGATGGAAGAGACATGGTAAAAAGACAAGGTAGGAACTAGAGGAGATGGCAGGAAATAATCTCATCAGTTTGCTTTCTAGAAAGCATTTTTTTCTTTGAAAGTCCCATGTCTGCAATGTAACCAGTTTGTTAAATCATTTTGAAGTGAGACCATCATACACTCATCAAATTTCAGTTGTGTCCTTTGATCCCAAAAGATCAAAGGCCAACACCTGCAATTCAAGGTTGTTTGCTACGGTTTCACTGTGTCTCTTCCACTGGATTTTAAACAGAACAAATCGGAGAACTGGACCTTCTGTTTACGCTAATTCAGTGGTGGCTTCAAATACCGGTTCTGTGGGTGTGGCAGGGGAAGGATATTATAAAATCTCCATTCCCATCCCACTCCTGGGAAAGTATACTGTAAAATCTCCATTTCCTCCCAATCAACTGGGACTCAGGAGGCAGAAAATATATGAGGGCGGGGCCAGTCAGAATGTTTACTACCGGTTCTCTGAACTACTCAAAATTTCCACTACCGGTTCTTCAGAACTGGTCAGAACCTGCTGAAACCCACCTCTGCACTAATTCCCTGTTCAGGCAGCCACCTTACACTTGGAGTTCTAAAGATGTGCTTTAGTGTTTTATAAGCCTATGGTGGCAATAGTAAAAATGTTCATAGGTGGCATTATACATAGCACATTATATATATCAATGTGCTATTGAAAAGAAATAGACATTGCTTCATCCTTTGGCCATCTCAATTGGATTGTGATTCAACTTAAGCTTTAGTAGAAAGGTAATAACGCTGTTATTATAACTGCCAACCTAGCAGTTTTGAAAGCATGTAAAAATGCAAGTAGACAAAATAGGGACCATCTTTGGTGGGAAGGTAACACCGTTCCATGCTTTAGTCATGTCGCCCACATGACCATGGAGATGTCTTTGGACAGCGCTGGCTCTTTGGCTTTGAAACAGAGATGAGCACCGGCCCCTAGAGTCGGAAATGACTAGCACATATGTGCAAGGGATACCTTTACCTTTACTATAATAACCTAACTTATTTAAATCTTTAGTTCTGTATAAAAACCAATTATTATTGTATGTAGGTAAATGGCAAAAAAAAAAAGAATAGATATACCTCATAAACAGGTTCAGACAATTATACATTAAACTATCATTATATTGAAAGAAAGAGGGGAAGAGCAATCTTTATCAACAATTATTTTCGATTGTTTTAAAGCAACAGGTAATGGTTTTTGTTTTTCCGAAAAATTGTACAAGTTTTATTCTTCAATGGGTTTGTTCAGGCAATTGATAAAATTAAAATAGTGCTTTTATTACATAGCCAATATAATTATGTCACTTTATGAATTAATGATTTAGATCTTATAAGAAAACTGAAAAATTGTTGTCTATTACATTAGTTATTTTAGTTTCAGATAACAGTCTGCTGTTTAAATGACAAAACTGGAAAGATGCCCCAGGAGCAAACCATATAGCATAAAAATTAGATTGAGCATGAAAGAGAACATATGTTCCCCCGCCCCCAAACCCAGAACAAGCCCATTGTATTCTGGAGGGGCAATGAATTGGTAGATCAAGAAAAAGAAGTAAATACAAAACAAAGCCCTCAGGACAAGACTGCTGTATGCATATCATATTCTCCCTCCCCACAGTAATACCACTACTGATGTCCAACCAACCTGCCCAATCCTTATATTTCTATCTCTTTCCTTTCCTACTATCTAACTTCGTCTATCATATTTGGAATTATATATGTTCTGATTCCCCCAAAGAATTATCTTTGGAACAACTACATTTCAATCCACATCTTGCTTGAAATAGCTCTATTTCACTCTGTATCTGGCCCAACATCCATGTTTCACTTTAAATAAAACTGATGAAAACAGTTGTTCCATGAAAAGAATGATTCATGCATGACCTGTTTTACACATCCCAAATTTGTACCGTCTTTTACTACACGTGGTTAATTGATGCTATCTGCCACCCCTTCAAGCAGAAAATTCACTCTAATATACAAGAGAATAAGAGTGTTGGAGCAAGAAAATAGCGGTACATGTGCACATATATTCTGAAAAATCAGTTTCAGTGGAGTAAAGTGATTTTCTACTTGGCATCAGACATCCTACTCATGAAAGGTAGAAATTTGCTTTAAATTAGCCAAAATATTTGAGGATGTAAGTAAATATTTCAACTTGAACACTTAAATGAAAACAGTGCAATAAAATACATTATTCACTTGCTAGAAAGTGGGCAATCTAGGGAATGTGAATCTAGGACTGAGTTCTTTTTCTATTTGGGAATATATGATAGTTGGTACTGAAAACAAGAGTGGTAAAAGCCCATTAAATTTTCTCTCTAATGGTATCTTTTACCTCTTTTTTGACACCCTCAACTCTTTTTTCTCAAGCAGCAGAGAAGGAACTCAGGATGCTAATCTTTTAACCTGAATTATACGGTAGTTGTTTTTTGAGCAAACATCTCTTTAAATGAGTGCTTCTCAAATGTTTCCTTCATTACTCAAAACTGCTTATCAGAAAGTCCTTTTTACACTTACCCAAAAGCCCTTATTTAATGTCCCTATTATTGTCATTGGCTAATGGGTTTGTGTACTGTTAGCCAAAGAAAGTCTACTTTTAACCAATTTTTAATAATTTATTCAGGCTTCATAAACTCTGCTTTGAATTTTTTGGAACTTATTATATAAACCGATTAGTGCCAAGACAAATGTGGTCCTCTTGCCCGAGGGAGGTTATATATTTATATAAGGTGTATGTTATATAAGGTGCATATTTATTAACGCATAGACCAAGGATCATTCAAAATTATTTGCCAGATATTGAGGGTATTTGCAACAGTTCAAAACAATGTCACTCTTAATATTTTTTGTTGAAATAATGATTTCTTAAAATGAAAAATGGGTTGATGGGTTTAATATTATTCATGCACGATTCAATAAACATTCTATAAATGCATCAACTTTAATTTTTACAAACAGAAATGGGCCTTGAAAGCAGAAAGTTTAAGAAACACTGATATTTCTGCCAAACAGTTCAATTATAATTTGTAGATTCTTTATTAAATAGAGAATTAATAAATGTACTGCTGTTATTTAAACATATAATAAATGCCTTCAAACAGGATTGAAACATGAAGGGAAAATGCCTACATTAGCATATATCATAGTTTTAATATTTACTAAGGAATACCTTTAGTTAGCAAGCATTTTAACATACTTTATATTTACCATTCTGTTTTGGACTGTTCTCATGTAATTTCAAAACAATACATATTATGATAATTCAGCATTTTATATTTCTAACAAAAATATTATAGTTCTATAAGTAAAACATCCTTATTTTCATTTTTTCCCAATTCCATGGGATTGGGAGACTATAATTGGAGTATAAATATACTAACCGATAGCTTGGAAGGAAAAGCAATTGGAATATGGTTTCAGAGAAGGATCTCATTTTGCAAAGCAATAGTGCAAAAAGTAATAGTGATAAAATGCACCACTACATAACACTGTGGCCAACACCACTCACTATAAAGAGAAATTAATGAACTTTTAAACTGGGATGCAGTTTCATTTTTACAGAAAAGAAAATTTCAAAAGTAAGGGATTCTGAAAAAGATTAGCTCTGTCCATGGTCAAAGATAACCACAGAATGGACAAATGATATTACTCACATTATACTGACTGTTATTGCATGATATAAATAACATGCTTTTGCATTGTTTGAATCATGTTGCAGCTGATTCATGTTACATTGTGGATTGTTCTGAATTTCTATGGTTCTTTTTATACTATCCTACAGCTATAGTAGTTATTGTACTAGCCCTCTTACTTTTGTTTGTAAGTCATATTTTATAGTGAAGTCTGATATGTAAATCTAACCAGCTGCAACTAACTATTTTTTAAAGTCTTAGTAAGTCTTTAAGGTTCCTAAATCTTTTTTCTCCCAAAGAGCCTGCAATAAAATGTGACTAATAGTCAGGGGAATGAAAAAGAATATAACTGATAATCAAATTGAAAGATAATTTCTGTTTCATGGTTCATTAGGTTCTTCTTTCTGATAAATTCCATCCCACTCAACATACTGTATTTCCAAGAGACACAAGGAACAAAGAAATTCAGCATCTACTTTCCCAATATGTGAATGGCTCTTTAATTTAAAGTTTGTATGCATATGTATGACAAAACCCTGTGTATAAGCTGCTGGAATGTCAGGCAAATGAAATTATTTACAGTATTAGGCTTTAACCCAATGACCAAACGCACAATGAAACATGCAGCCCAATTGTTTGCAACCATGAATAGGTGTTCAAAACTTTTCAATATCTAGCAAATGATCAACAAATGCAAGAGTTGTTATAAAAATTCTATAGTGTAATAAACCAGCGACAAGCAAAGAATTATGAGGATGTAAAGAAAACAAGTAAAAATAAAGAAAGGTGGAAATGGTTAAGATGATTTGTCTGTATTTGAATGTCTGACCTGTTAGTTGATCGTCACCTGCAGCAGGGGCGATGCGAATGTA
>JANHFP010000877.1:0-12889 GCA_032468135.1 Calamaria suluensis | reverse complement strand
TCACAACCTCTGGAGGCAAGTTGTTCCACTGATTAATTGTTCTAACTGTTAGGAAATTTCTCCTTAGTTCTAAGTTGAAGTGTGTTTTTGAGAAAAAAAATAGAAAAAAAATAGAATGGAGTGAAAAAATCTAAAGATCTCCAGCAATGCAAAATTAATTTAAAAAAGAAATAAAAGTTAGGAAATAATTTGAAGCTTAAGTGAAGGAAATCTGGAATAATACATTTGGGAACAATAGTGGAAGGTCAAAGAGAGAATTAGAAACATGCATTCAAGAAGAAGTAAATATTTGCTTAAATATTTGCTTAAAAGATAGTGAATAATATATTTGTCAAAACTGAAAATCTATATAACAGCTTGTTTCTGCCCATTTTTCTACATGGAAATGAGAAGTCAGCAGAAACATGAAAGTTGAATGCAACGGAAATTAGATACTGAAAAAGTGTGTAGACAAAACAAGAGTTGGGGTTAAGAATGAATGGATATTGACTGAACGTTGATTGAATACAAAATCAACAACAGTTGATTACGTATGTACAAAAATTGTAGTAGTTTAGTCATGTAAAAAGAGTGAATAAAGATCAAGATACAAAACAAATGTATGAAGATAGAGTGGATGGACTGAGAGAAGAGGAAAGTACTTTAAAAAAGTGCTGTTGGGTAAAGTTGTTAGCACTCTCAAAAAGAGATGAGAATTTTTAAAACAAATGATAACAAAATCCTTATTCATTATTGTATTCCCCCCTCCCATTTCTATATCATTCAAGGCAGACCATAAAAGAGGGACTGCCCCACATTCACTATTTGGCTGGCTCTCATACTGAAATTGTATGATAGAAGCATGATTAGTGTTCAAGAATACAAAAATATAAATGTATATACTGATTGCATTGGTATAAACCATTGGTGGGTTTCAATTTTTTTTACTACCAGTTCTGTGGGTGTGGCTTGGTGGCCATGGCAGGGAAAGAATACTATAAAATCTCCATTCCCACCCCACTCCAGGGGAAGCTTACTGCCAAATCCCCATTTCCTCCTGATCAGCTGGGACTCGGGAGGCAGAGAATAGATGGGGGCGGGGCCAGTCAGAATTTGCACAGTGGAGTTGAGCTGGTGTGATGGCTCATGTGCTCATAGAGAGAATGCTGTGTGCCACCTTTGGCACACTTGCCGTAGGTTCGCCATCACTGGAATAGGGTTTAGTTTAATGACCACTCATTCAGTGACTGTTTCAACTTACGATTCTGCTGAGTGACACTTGAAATCAGTCCTTGTAGGACTGATTTCAAGTGTCACAGAGGCCCTGCAGTCACACGATTGTGATCTGGGTGCTCTGTGACTAGCATGTAATTATGACATTGCAGTATCCCAAAGTGATGTGAATCATTAGTTGTATCAATTTACTGCTTTTCTCTTGTAAAATGAAACAATGATTTATAGCTAATGTTTATAGATTATAGTACAAAGCAAAGTGCTTGGTTTGAGGTAAGGTTTCTCTCTGCCTTGATTTGATTGTATTCTCCAATGTCTTGAGAGCTGTACTCATTTGTCCTAAAATAGCCTCTGGTCAAAGCAAAAGCACATTGCAGTTGTGTTCCTTTTTTTTAAATGCCTGACCATCTTTTTTTAAAATGCTATCTATGTATATTAAGCCAACAAATATAAAGAAGCTTGCAAAAATCATTTTGTACTGTGCAATATAAGGACATGACAAATTCAATTAAAAGTAACAGTAGTTATTTCCATATTTATTTATTTAATTATACCCTATCACAATCTGATGATTTTCAACACCTTAACAGAGTACATAATACCTCCAAGGTCCATTCCAACTCTGTTATTCTGATATACGAAAGTGAAAACATCCATGATATGATTAAAAATAATAACAAAAAACCAAGAACAAATAAAAACTAAACAGGTGGCACAATGTTTTGAGCATGCTTAATGTTTTGAACAACATTTAAATTAAAATAATGCACCCTTTTGGATTTCCATTTTTAGTTTTTTCTGAAATCCTCCTAAGAATGATCTCCAAAAAGAAGGGTTTCTAAAACATTGGCACTGCCATGGAAAAACAATGCCTCTTAGCCTCGTCCTCACCTTTCCTTCTAAAAGTGTGGCATTACAAGTGTTGCCTTGCAGAAATTAGTGGGTCAGGGTGATTCTGCCTGGAGCAGGCTGTCCCAGATGCCAAGCCATAATGGCTTAGTCAGCATCAGCATTCTATGTATCCAGAAACCAATTGGCAACCAGTGCAGGGATTGCAGAATTGGTGTTATGTATTCTCAATGCCGAGAAACAGTAAGCATGCAGGTTGTTATGTTCTAGATCAGCAGATCCAAACTTTGGAGGCAAAAGGGATGGTTTTGTTCAAGCAGTGCTCATGTGCGCAGCTCCGTTTGGACAAGTAGAGCTGCATTCGTTAGCATACTCACCTGCCGCTTGTGTGACCTAGTTCTGAATGGGCCGCAGCCTGGTACCAGGTTACCTGGAGGCTGGTACCAGGTTGCCTGGAGGCTGGGGATCCTTCTTCTAGGCCCATGACGGTGAATCTATGGCACGTGTGCCACAAGTGGAATGCAGAGCCATATCTGTGGCCATGCGAGTGTTATCCTAGCTCAGCTCTTGCTGTCTGTTTTTCAGGCCTTCCAGACCCACCAAAAGATGGGAGGTGGACTGTTTCTGGCCTCCGGAGGGGTGGGGAAAGCCTCTGGAGCCTGAGGAGGGTGAAAAACTGGCATACTAGGCCTCCCGTAACCTTTTTGCTGTAGTGTACCAAACGTGGGAAAAGTGCAGTGGGGTCCCGTGCGCATGTGCAGGGGGTATTGAATTATGGGTATGGGCACACACATGCATGACCGCCTCCGCTCCCCTCACTTTTGGCACGCAACGGCAAAAAGGTTAGCCATCCCTGGCTAAAGCATAAAGCATAATAAAGCATATTCCAGTAGTCTAACCTGGTGGCAGTGAGAATGTGAATTATTATTAATGGTTCCTCCCAAACAAAGTAAAGTTGTAAAGCACCAATGAAGCTAAGCAAAGGCTCTTCTGCTAATCATAGTCTCCACTTGCTATTCAAGCAGGAGACATGAGGACCCTCAAATTGTCAGTTTGCTCCTTTGCAGAGACTATTCGCCCATGCAGAGATAGTACCATCATTGATAGAATCCTATTGCATAAACAGCAACTTTATCTCAGTTGGCTTTAATTTTAGTTTGTATTGTCCCACCCAGGCTTTAATTGAATTTTGCTTTTCATAAAGTGTTTGTAAGATAGATTTACCATTAGTGAAGTAACTGTCTTATATTTATATTTGTGATATCCTTTTGGCTGATTATTTTATGTACACTGGTATGAAAATAGATATGAGTCAGATTAAGCATTGTAAAGCCATAGTGACTATAACAGTGATGGCTAAACTTTTTGCCATCGTGTGCCAAAAGTGCGGTGAGCAGGGGGGGTGTCACACACATGCGTGCCCACACCCATAATTCAATGCCTGCCTGTGCCCCATCCACTGTGCATGCATGCATGCATGCTCCCTGCTTTTGGCAGATGATGGCAACAAAGTTACTGGTGGGTCTGAAGCGCTGTTTTTCACCCTCCCCAGGCTCCAGAGACTTTCTTGGAGCCTGGGGAGGGCAAAAACTGCCTCCTCCACCCACCCAGCCCCAAGGCCTTCTGGAGGCCAGAAATGGCCTGTTTCTTGACTTCCAGTGGGCCGGAAGGCCCGAAAATCAGCTGGCCGATGTGCACATGAGTGCTGGAACTGAGCTAGGGCAACACTTGCGTGCCCACAGATATGACTCTGTGTGGCACTTGTGGCAGGCATGACATAGATTCGCCATCATGGGACTAGAACATTCAGATCATATTCCTTTTACTGCTTGTTTACTATAGAGTATTCATGGAATTTCTGCACCCCCACCCTCCGTTGTAGTCAACATGAAGGCTGGAACATTCTTCAAACAAGTCTAAGGAGGGATATAGCATATAAGAAGTGCAAATCTATATACCTCTCTTCTTTAAAAAAACAACAACCCTTTTCTGTATTCCACAGAATAACAACAAATGGCAGTTGATTACTTTTGTTTATCTAATGGACTCCCCCATGTAAAACATGTAAAACAGAGGTGTCAAACTCATGTCATCACATTGTCATCACGTAATGTTCTTTTTTTCGTGACCTTTTCCCCTTTGCTTAAAACGGATAGGTGTGACCAGTGAGTGACACATCTGGCTCACGGGACATGAGTTTGACCCCCCTGACATATAACAATAAGGCAAAGTTTAATCATGCAGTACTTTACTAAACTAAGCCACAGTTAGCTGCATTTGCACAAATAATAAGTCCTAAATTATGGTTTACAAAAAGACAACATACTTGATCAAAAACAGTTAAGCCACATTTTAACTTAGCACATCAAATGTTATTTGGTTTATTTGTGCCTGTAACTGCAAAGAGGATTCAGCCCAGATTGTCTAAACTTTTATGAAAACTGTTAATTGAACTAAGGAATCCTCCTAAATTCGTGATTCTCTCTTTATTATATTTCTTTTTTAGTATATATATATTTTATAGTGCAAAATGATCTATATGTGGATATATGTATGTCTAACAGTGCTAATTATTGTATCCTAAATGTAATTTCAGGTAGCATGTTGATAATCCTTAAAAGAAAAATCTACCGAAGAACCAAAGCTGTAGCTCAAAGTGGGACCTACAGTTTCTGTATGCTTTGTTAAAAGAATAAAAGTGGGTGAAAGTGGATGAGGAAGACTTTAAAAAAAGAACTGGAAGATATTTTTGGAAATCAAACTAGAATCCATTAGTCACACACATTAAACATAATGGATACCATAGAGACAGCAAAGCTTGAAGAACATATGGAAGAACAGACCAATGAAACTTCCAATGGTTATGCTCGACCTGCTCTGACTGTTAGTGAAGAAAACAAGAATGGCAACAACAAACCAAAGAGTTTATCCAATGGTTTGCGAAAAGGGGCTAAAAATTATCCAGAATACATACAAATTTCCATGCCCACTGAATCTAGAAACAAGTTTCCTTTGGAATGGTGGAAAACGGGCATTGCCTTTGTATATGCTGTCTTCAATTTAGTTTTAACAACTGTCATGATCACAGTGGTACATGAGAGGGTACCTCCCAAGGAGCTCAGTCCTCCGTTGCCAGATAAATTTTTTGATTATATTGATCGCGTGGAATGGGCTTTTTCTGTATCAGAAATAAATGGAATTATCCTTGTTGGAATATGGATAATCCAATGGCTGTTTCTTAAATACAAGTAAGTAGATTTTTTGCTTTTATTTTCTCTTATTATAGAAACTGAGAACTTTAGATGTTTTAAATGCATTGTATACAATGATCTAAAGGTACGTAAAAATAAATAGATTTGAGATGCTAATAAAGATTTTTGCAATTGCAATAATGCAATCATAGAAATAAAGAATCTGCATTCTGAATGTCAAAATATGGCAAATACCTTCAAGTTGGAGAGATGTGGATAATATATGCTAACTGGCTAGGTAATTTGCAGATTATTAATTGTACAGTAATTTGCACAGAATAAGATTAACAGATTTGGATGAAATTGAGGTTTGCTTCTATTGGTGGAATGTTGGATAGAATGTGCTGTAACTCTGCTTATCAAAGTAAGTTTGGGAATTTAGTCTATTTTATTTACTTATTCACTTGTATGATGTAGAAATTTATATAGATATAAGCATATAAAATATAGCCTTAATTGATAGAAGCCATGGTGAATGGCAGAGATCAATATCTACCTAGTATCCTATTTATGATGATTATAGCATATAGTGAGTTGTGACTTGGAATGTAAAAAAATAATAGGCATGAAGAAAAGAATTAGCAGATGAAAATAAAAGGATATATTGTGGGTATGTGAAACTAAGACAAAGGGGAAGATTGTAATAGATCTGAATGAAAATGATCTATAGATAGTCCTTGATTTAGGACTATCCAAAATATTTGATGAAAAGCATATTGTAAATGCTGGGAGTATGTTGAAAATTGCAGTGGTGAAAATATAGATACAAATACGATGATGGTGATGATGATGATGATTTAAACTAGTATGCCACCTGAATTTCAATAACCCTGGGCATATGCTATAACTGGAACAATGTTAAAATATGGGTGTGGTTCAGTGGTGGATTTCAAAAAAATTTGCTACCGGTTTGGTGGGCGTGGGTACGTGGAGGGCATGTGACTGACATCACTCACGCTCACTCAGTCACATGATCCCCCCACCTAGCCACACCCACAGGAAAAGGTAGGAAAATTTTGGAATTTCCACCTATCTAACCCCACCCTCCCTTCACCAGTCACCCTCATTTCCCCTCCTTTAGCAGCCCCAGTCCTAGCCCCGCTTCCTCACCCACCACCACCTCTTTGTTCGGGCTGCTTACCTTCCGCAGCGGCTGGTCCAAAGTCCAGAAGGAAGTGACTGGAAGTGTTCAACAGCCCCCAGCCAGTCGCTGCTGCTGGAAAGCAGATGGCAAAAAAGCCTTCCAGCCTCTGCCACTTTGTAGCGCTGGTGGCTGGCTGCAGGCCGCGAAAAAGTACCAATGGAAAAAGCTGCTGCCATCACCGCCATGTTTTTCACTCATGGATATCCCTTTGGACTTGCAAGGCAATGGGATACACATGATCGAAGAACATGGTGACAAACATGGCAGCTGAGGCAAGCAAGTGGCCAGCTACCGATTTGGTGACCGACTACAAGTTATCACTACCAGTTCTCCCAAACTGGTGTGAACCAGTAGCAACCTACCACTGGTGTGGCTTGCTTAAGGAATTATTTTGTCAGTTGCTTATCACAAATGAAAACTGCATTTATGCTTGATGATGGAAAGAATGGCATTACTTTTCTCCTTGTATAAAGTAAGAATAAATGCAAAAAAAATTGTTAAGTAAAGACTTTGGTAATGTTTTTATTGAGTTACAAAAGATGACAATAAGATTTGACAAGTGCAGTATGGCTTTGTGACAGGAAGATATATGCAAGCAACATTTTTGCTCTCAACTTGTTCACTGAGAAATATGTACATCTGAAAAGGTTTTTCATAGGTTTGTTGAATTAGAGAAAGCATATAATATGAGTAGCCTTGAAGTACTGAATGTTTTGCATGAATATGGAATGAATTTGAATTGCTGATTCCCATAGCAATAGCACTTAGACTTATATAACGCTTCATAGTACTTTACAGTCTTCTATAAGCTGTTTAGAGTCAGCATATTATCCCCAACAATCTGGGTCCTCATTCTACTGACCTCAGAAGAATGGAAATTTGAGTCAACTCTGAGCTGATCAGAATCAAACTCCTGGTAGTGAGCTGAGTTAGCCTGCAATACTATGTTCTAACCACTGTGCCACCGCACCATAAAAGCAATATAAGTGGAATGTTTATTGGATGTGTGATGGAATGTTTATTGGGATGTGTGTTGACCTTTATGTGTAGAGTAGATATATAAGAAATGCTTGTACAGTAATTTGAGGTAAGTTGTTTGGATGTATGGATTTGCATGTACTTTTGTATGTAGATTATGCTGTATTGCTTTAAGTGTAAACATGATTTGTCATGAATGTTAGACTGTATGATACAACAAGGAGCATAGATCTAAACAATGTCCCAAAGATGAATGTAATTATGTTTGACAATAAAGATTCAATGAACAATTATGAACTACACATAATTGGCAAAAAAGTAGATCAGAAAGGTGAATTTGTGTATCCTAGTAAATAAGATGGAAAATGAATGTAGAAATGATAAGATGGGGAAATGCTGGCAGAAAGGGATTAGATCATTTGAAATCTGTTATGAGAAATGAATATGTGCTAAAATAATGCAGAAATAATAGTATAGACCTCACTTTGTTGTATCAGTATTAAAACTGGGTATTTTAGTTTTACCCATTGCATTCAGAAACATGAATGCAATGGGAACAAGAGATCTAAGTGTATGTGAAAATGTATGTATCATTTAAACGAGTAACTTTGGATGGATAAGAAGCTAGAAAAAATATGTAGCTTCATTTTTATATTTGATGTTTGCAGTGTGGATAGTGAAAATGATGGAATTTGTTGAAATGGACAAATTAATTAGCTTTAGTTAGAGCTAGGACATTGTCTAAATTTAGTGCTAACCCCTTATTGACTTTTTATGGTAAATAGAAAAAATGATATGAATTATATATGATCTCTTGTTCAAGTTGATGATGTAATAAAAAATAAAGAATAGGAAGTTTAAAGAAAAAAAAGAATGTATGAAGCAAGTTGTGGACAGGGTGGAAACAAGGATTGTTTAAAAGAATAGAAAGATTTAATAGAGTATTAAATGGTTTATCTGTATTTCTTGTCCTTATCTCATACCTATATATATATATATATATTTGCTTTAATATTTCTTACTTTCATTCTGTACTTTGCATAACTTGCTTACTCTAAATAGAACAACATTATGGATATGTATGCAAGTATATGTTTAGAAATAAAAAAATATTGTTGAATATTTTGTAAATAACTCTTGTTTCCACATTAAGATATAGAACCTGTAATGGTGTTTATATAAATTGAGTTCTTATGAGTATAGATTATTTGAATTAACCAAATGTGATTTAGGCTTCATTGTCTGACTACAGTAGATTTTGTTGCTCTATAGTTTTCACTAGCATTGTTACTGTTACCTTTAAAGAAAGTGAAGATAACTCATTGTTCATGCATGCTTATGTCACAGTCCCTAAATAAAAATACCTTCATACTTCACTCTTATCCAACAAATTCATTGGTCAAAGCAAGGTGATTGGTTCCCATCTCAATATTTTGGGGACATAGGGTACCTCATATTACTATTGAAATAGGTCATTCAATGACCTTCTCCATTAAATCAGATTAGCAAATCAGAAATGTAGTAGGCTTTTCTTTTTTGTATTATTTAAAAGCTAAGCCTATGCTAAGTATGCACGCTGCTAACTTTTGACAATCTAAATTCTACCATGAAATGCTCAAATGTCATTTTATGTTACTGTAATGTCTAAGATTGTGTTGTGCAAAACAGGTCCAATGTTATGATTTTCATAGTCACCAGCTAAATATAGAAGAAAGGTACTATTGTAGATTTCCCCCCTCACCCTTCTGAAACTAATATAATCAAAAAGTAACTTTGGAGCTGGAAATGGTTCTTCATATTTTTTTAATAAACTTTATTCCACTGTGTTATAACTGCCATTGTAACCTTTTTTCATCGGCATGTTGTATCTCAGAATTCTCACCTCAATATGTTTGTGTTTATATATATTGCAGATCAATAGTAGGACGAAGGTTCTTTTTTATATTGGGAACTTTGTACCTCTATCGGTGCATTACCATGTATGTCACTACTTTACCTGTACCTGGAATGCATTTTCAGTGTGCTCCCAAGGTAAATATATTAACATGTAGTTGTAATAGCTTCATAAATATCATTATGCTACTTCATTTGTACACTTCTCAATCTTGAAGGATTTCAGGAAAGACATGACACCTCTGTATACATTTTTTAAAAAATGGAAAAATCAAAATATTAAAAATTGTGAAAGCAAAAGCCATGTGTTCACAAATCCCAATTCCAGTCAAAGCATCCCCTCTGCCTATACAAGATGGAGCATACATTTTGACAGCTCAGGAGGGACAAGTGAGGCCTTGAAATCTCAACTTGGAAGGAGTTTCAAGGAAAGGGGGAAAGCTATCAGCCAGCTTCCAAGGCCTTCTCAGATGGCAGTTTCATAAAGATAATAACCAGAAAGGAGTTGACCGTATTAGGTCTGGTCACATTGACAAATAAATATAGAAGTCAGTCTTAGATAACTAAGGCCAAAGCCATATACAGTAGAACCTTAAAGGTGACAACCAGCACTTTGAATTGCGTGTGAAAGATAAGTGTCAGCCAGTACAGTTCTTTAAGCAGCAGAGTCACTCAGGTATATCAGGAAAAATCCATCACAGTCCAGATGCCATTTTATGTACCAGATGCAGCTTCTAAATGTTTTTCAGGGGCAGTTCATGACAGTATTTCAAATAGCAAGTGACTGGGGCATGAGTGACTGTGAGAAGAGCCTCTTGACCCATCAGTAGCCACAATCGATATACAAAATGTAGCTGTACAAAAACTGCCTTAACCACAGGTGTCATCTGCTTAGTGAGGAGAAACTCTGAATTAATGGAGCACCAAATTATGAATTGCTTCTGAAGAGGGAAACAAAACTCAGTTCAGAGTGAAAAATAGTTATTTCTCTGGGATCAGCAGGCTGATAAATTTAAAGTTATTCTGACAAGGACATCTGGGTCAGAATCTCCATACTGCTGATGCATCCCAGAATTGAAATGTCTAACTAGGTATTATCATACCACTAATGACACCAAGCTTAATCTCTACTAATGGTCTCCCTCAGCAATTTTATGTAACTATTAGAAGGAACTGGAGTGAATAAAGAATTCTGAGGCAGTCCAGAAATTAAAGTTCTACAAGTAGACTTTCCCTTGCCTACCAATTGGAATTGATCTTTTAGAAAGGAGGAGATTCATTTTAAGACAGTGTCTCCCCTTATTCCAGCCCACCAGAGAAGGATGTTATGGACTCAAGGCCTTTAAGAGATCAAAGAGTACCAGGAAGGTTGCTTTTCCCCAAATCCACCTTCTCCAAAGATCATCTACAAGTATGACCAGTACAGTTTCTACACTGTATCCCGGACTGAAACTTGTCTGCCAAGGATCCAAATGGTTTGCCTCGTATAATAATGATGCTCCATTGGCTTTTAATAATTGTGAACCTCTTTCCTGATTTTCACATAGTATAAAATGTTGTAAATTATTTTGTGTATTTTTATTTTATTATTTTATTTTTAATTTGTGTTGAAATGTTTTACCATGTCAAATGTACCCTTTAATATAATGATTTCCCCTATTTTTTTACTTAATTCTAGCTAAATGGTGATTCTCAAGCTAAAGTTCAGCGAATTCTGCAACTAATTTCTGGAGGTGGCCTGTCTATAACAGGCTCACATATCTTATGTGGAGATTTTCTATTCAGTGGACACACTGTAATTTTAACACTCACGTACCTATTTATCAAAGAATGTAAGTTTCAATATTTTCACAAATATTTTCACAAAAATGTTTAATGCCAGCACCAGGGTAGAAACCAGAAGACTGTGAGTTGTATTCTCCCTTTAAAAGATTAGGACTTGTCCTGAGTAACTTTGGGCCAGTCATTCTCAATCCATGATGTCGGGCTTGGGCAGTAAGCTAGTCAGTCAATTCCTCATGCAACCAATGAATGTATATTTAGTTGATCTGGAAAAAAGCAGACCATACACTTGTAGGAAAACACTAAGAATTAAAAATCATATCACAATAGTCCTCTGTTCTCTAGGTTGAACATGTGTAGCTTATAATAATTTCTCATACGTTTTTCATCCCAAGGCCCTCATCATCTTAATTGATTTTTGGACATGTTTCAGAGTGTCAGTGTCCTTTAAACTGTGGTGCCCAGAAATGGATGTGATGTTTTAAGTCCAGTCTGATCAATATAGAGTAGAAAGAATAATGATTTCTTGTTGGCTTGAGTTCATACTTCTAACGATACAGCCTAGGATTCCATTCTATCCCCTCCCACACTTTCTTTTTGGTTTTGCAATTGCATCACATCCTGGGCTGAATCACGTTCAGCATGTGGTCCACTTAGATCCTTTTCATGCACACAACTGTTGAATGTAGTCCTTTCCACCCTCGGCTCACACCCTTGTTTTTTCCTACCCATTTACTGAACTCATCTTGCTGGTTTCTACCTATTGTTACAACTTGTCACACTCTTCTTGAACCTTGATACTGTCCTTTAAAGTGGTTTTATACCTTTATGTTTGACTCATACAAAATACATATAATCATCCAGTAACATGCTTTGAATAGTACAAAACTGCAGTAAACCACTTGGCACTGACTCACTAATGTACACCTGTTAGATATGTTTGTTCAACCAGCTCTGTATCTAGCTAGTCCATTGTTATTTCGACTAGATTTTCATGGAATACTTTGTTGATTACATTCCTGAAATCATGTACAATTTATCTATTGGCATTCCTCTGGATAGCTAAACTGGTCATTCTATCAAAAAGGGAAATCAGCTTGTTTTAGCATGTTTTTCTTTATAAGATCATGCTGGCTGCTGCCAAGCAATGGATTATTTTCAAAATTCTCAAAAACATTCTGCTTAATAACCTATTTCAGAATTGTGTGTGTGCATATGCACACATTTATGCATATACATACTTGCTTGTGCCTAAAATTACTTAGTCTCCCTTTTCTCAGTGCTGAAGATAGCAGCACCATTTGTCCTTCTCCAGTCACCTGGCAAGACTCTTGAATATAACTAGACTGTAGTCCCCAGAGTAGAATACGACTGTCCATATTTTATATTATTATTATTTTTACAGATTCACCTCGTCACTTTTGGTGGTATCACTTGATTTGCTGGTGTATGAGTGTTGCTGGAATAATCTGTATCTTGGTTGGACATGAGCATTACACTGTAGATGTTGTCATTGCTTATTACATCACAACTAGACTTTTCTGGTGGTATCATGCAATGGCTAACGAAAAGGTAAGCAGCAGCCATGCCAGCTTTAAATGCTAAAGTGGATTTTACATGTTGGGCTTGAGATACATATGTTCAACCATATGCATATGTTAAACCAGAGGTTCCCAAACTTGGCAGCTTTAAGACTTGTAGATTTCAACTCCCAGAATTTTCCAGCCAGCAGAGCTTTTAAATTTAAATTTAAATTAAATTTGATTGTGGGAGTTGTCTA